>JAODAL010041769.1:0-35538 GCA_025379985.1 Phyllomedusa bahiana | reverse complement strand
ATTGGATTTTAAAAAAGGATTTCAATGCAGATTTATGTTGTTTTTTTTTGTCAAATCCTTTTTTAACCCAAAAGGGCCCCTTCTTTGAATGGCCAGCCACGCTGCAGTCTACCAACGAACTGCAGAGCAATTTTCCTAACCAAGTCAAAAATCATCAGACTCCTTTTGGGGGAAAAGGAGGGGTGCGGTTTTACCCTTTCAATGGCTTTAAACCCACGTCCAATGAGGCAAAAAAAATAAAAGAAAAACTCGATTTTTGTCAAAAAAACAATCCCCAAAAACACGAAGGATTTTTCGTGTGACTGTGGACATGGCCAAAAAGGTTATCGAAAGCTTATTACATTTTCAGAGGGAAATTTGTACAGGAAACTTTTTTTTTTGTACAAAAATTTGTATTTACAAAAATTTAGAAGGAAATTAGTTCCTGAAAAATGATAAATTAGTATGTTATGACTCCCTTCAAATGAAATAGGCAATCTGGCACAAAGGTAACCCTACAAAATACTATTCTCTTTAATAAGATTCCTTTATTTTTCTGTTTCCAAAGGGCACCAAAATTTTCAAATCCCAAAGTTGGGAAGAGTCTTTGACAGAAAGTCTCAACCTTTTAAAATGTTTGGGCTCTTCCCCCAACTAACTTTTTAGGTTCTTCAGGGGTTGCAGTTTTGTTACAGCAAGTATAGCTTGCATTGCTGTTTTGATTTTCAAAAATTATGAATATCGGGGTCCCAGAACTGCAGCCCCTAAATAAACTAAGGGGAGTCTTTCAGGATAATCAGGTACATTCCAAAATTTGAAAACCAGGGAGCAAGGGTGGGATTCAATATTTAAATACGGTTCCCTTTTCTTGTGTGGGGGTAATGTTTGTAAGGCACCAAGACATTCTTTTCACTTAATAAAAAGTAAAGGAAATCTGGATAAAGCTCTCCATACAAGGTTTAAAATACACTCCCATTTTGAAATTTAAAGGTAAGAAAAATGGTGAGAGCTTTTGGTTTTACAAAAAGAAAGTTCAAGTAATCATTACAGAGAGAGGGGGTTTTAAACATTAAAGCATTCGGGACACAGGCACCCGATTGGGGCCCTTTTTTTTCCCCCTTTCAAGTTCTTTTCCACCTTCCGACCCGCCTGGGGAACTTTTTCACCCGATTTTCCCACCAGTATTAGTAAAGTACCCTTAAATGTTTTTTTTCACTCAAACATTTGCTTTCACGTGGAGCAGGTAATTTAAGACTTTTCTAAAAAAAAATTTTTTTTTTTATTTTTTAAAGAAACGGGTAAAAGGATTTTGCTACCCGGAAGTGCCACAGGTTTTTATTGTTACTTGACCGAACGAGAGCTGGGATTAAAATATATGGCTGGAGGGGATTCTCTGGAGCAGATAGTTTCTCTAACAGATTAATTTGTTTCGATATGCTATTTTTTCATCTTCTTAGCCCCTTTTAGTTTTGTTTCTGAAGTTAGTTCCTGCACTTCTCTTTGTAATGTATCAGTTTTAGTTACAGAGATGGGGGGAATGTGAAACCCAGGCTTAGGCCCCCCAACCCCAAAAAGGGAACAGGGGTGAAATTTAAAAGCTGGCTGGGGCCTGGGGAAAACTTGGTAAAGGAAAACCCCTTTAATTTTTTTGTCTTTAAAAGAACCCAAGAAAGGGGGGAGCAGGTGGAAAATTTTTTGAGTCAAACAAAAAAACAGGTTTAATAATTAGAAATTTAATAACCCCAAAAAGGGTTTTTCGAGAGAGAAGGGAAAAAGTTTTTTTTCCGGGGTTTACAATTACAAAAAAAAAGGGAAAAGGGTAAAAAGGTGGTGATGGTGATGTTTGAAAGGCAGTTAAAAAAATGTCAGAAGAGTTATTGTAGGTTGGGTTTAACCTAAAATTTTTTTTGGTTTCCCCCCAATTTGGGAAGCAAAATTTCCCCCCTTTTATATTTTGTTTTCCTGAATATTTGCCCAAACGGGTGCCCCTTAAAAATGATAAAATATAAAAGGGTGTCCCAGAAATTAATTGCACCCCCCTTTGGTGTCACTGAAAAAGGGGGCATTCACTAAGGCCCCAAAAATTTGGGGGTTCTTACGGGGAAGGGGCCCCAAAATTAAATATTAAACCCCCCCCTTTCTTGGGAAAGCCTTAATACAAAACCGTGTCTGGGGGGTTTCAAAAGGCACTCCCTTTTATCACCCCAAAAAACACCATCCCAAAACAGTAAATTTGGGTTTTGGTTGGGTTTAAAAATTTCATTGGGGGGGGCCTTGTTTAGAAAATTAGGGACACGGGCCCAAAATTCTTTTAATTGAAAAAAAGATGTTTTGGAAAATTTGAAATAAAGGGCCTTTAAATTAAAAAAAAAATCTGCCCCAAATTGGCGGCCATTTTAAAAATAAAGTATTACGGGGGATGGAAAATTTCAGCAAGCCCAATGATTTTAAAACCCACGGCCAAAAAAACTTTTCAATTGGTTTCGGGGGATGAAAAAAAAATTAAAGTGCTGGGAAGGGCCAGCCAATCCCTGCCCTGAACCCAATGGGAAAACTTTTGGAAAGGGAAAAATTGGTAAAAGAGTTCAATGAGGGACCCCACGGGGGAAAAAATTTCGATTTTGAAGAGGGGTTTGGTATTTAGAAGGGCCCAAAATCCCCCCGGGAGCAATGCATGCGATAGTTTTCCATACAGAAAGGCGTTTGTAGCTGTCATCACCAAAACACCAATTTATTAAAAAATTTTTCGGGGGAAAGGGGGTTTTCCCTTTATTTTTTTCTCTGTGTTAGTTCTCATTAATTTTTTAATTTCTTATGGGGAAATTTTAATGGTTTAAATTTCTTTGACTTTTGGGGTTGGGGAAAATGTATTTTTTACCAAACGGGGTTGAGAATTTCATGTAAACCCACCTTTGGGAAATATACAATAATTTTTTTTTAATTACTATTTTTTTATTTTTACTTAAAAAAAATTTGGGAAAATTGCCCAAATTTACTTATTTTACCCGTTTTAAAATTAATTTTCCTTCCTGTCCCCCCTGAAATCAAAAAAATTTTTCCCAAACAAACTGAATATCAAAATTTTTTAAAAAATTTTTCCCCAAAAAAAAGAAAACCCCCAAGGGAAGTGGCTAAAATTTGTGAAAGGGGAGACTCCCCTCAGAATGATCACCTGCCCCCAATCAAAACCAATTTTAGTCCAGCTTTTGAATTTAACATTGCCAGTCCCTGCTTCCTTACTCTTTCCCTTTTTTACGCCCAGGGGCAGACTTTCTGCAAACCATGTGGAAAGCACTATTGATTTTACTGAAAAACCCCAGTAAACGAAACATTTGAAAAGTAAATTACAGTTTATCTTAATTTATAAATATAGGTTTTAATAAGTACAGAAAAATAAACAGAAATTTAAAAATTTCTCAAATGATAATTACTTTTTGCAGTCTTGGGGGTTTTCTTAACATTGCGGGGTTTTCCAATTGCCTGATCATCCAGCCGCCTCGGTTTCCCCTTTATTTTAAAGATGTGGGGGGTTCAAATAGAAAGTAAGGGAAATTGCAGCTCTGTTTTTTCCAAAACAACCCTTTTTTTAAAGGGACATTGCTAAAAAAGAAGATTTTAAAAAAAGTGGGCAGAAAAAAGCCACTGAGCTCAAAAGGGGTTTTTAAAGTTTGGCCTTAAACTTTAAAATTTGCAATCCCCCCGGGGGGTTTCCGGGTTTAAAATCTTACAGGGGGTGTTTTCCCATCCTGCCTTTGCAGCGCATTTGGGGAATGGGAGCGGGAAAAGTTGGTTGATAAAATTGGGGAAAATTTTTTGTACAAAAGCAGGAGTTTTAAGGGAAAACTGTTTTTGGTTTTGAAGGAAAGAAAAATCAGAAACAACAAGGGTTTTTGGGGTTTTAGTTTTCCATTGCCAAACCTTTGTCTAAAAATTTAATTTAAAT
Source organism: Phyllomedusa bahiana (assembly GCA_025379985.1). NCBI lineage: Eukaryota > Metazoa > Chordata > Amphibia > Anura > Hylidae > Phyllomedusa > Phyllomedusa bahiana. Next base: position 31,616 of record JAODAL010041769.1, on the reverse strand, counting down.
CATTGGGGTAAAAATTTTTAGGAATTGACCCCCAGGGGCGTTGCTAGGTCCCAAAACTCCGGGGTCGGGCCCTTTTTAAGTTTTTCTGAGTAAGGGTGGGGTGCACACGCCATTTTAACCCAAAACTTTGTAAAAACTGCGGATGTTTTTTTTACAGAGAAAAAATTCTTTTGGTCTGCCCATTAATTTTCGGGCTTTTTCCCAAATAGACCCTTTTCCATACCCCTCGGGCAATAACAGACAATGAAAATCAGAGCTAAACTTTTTTTTCATTTTCAAAAAAACCTTTTCACCCCTAGGGAATTGTTTTTCCCCAAAAAATTAACAGTCACCAAAACATCATAAAACTTTTAAAGAAAAATTTTTCCGGGAAAAAAATTATTGCTACTAAAAAAATCTAACAAAACCAAATGCCCCAAAACTTTTAAACTACTTTAAGGATAAAAATTAAAATGAAGACTAGGGTTCGGGAAGTGCCCCCACCACATGTGTTTATCGTTGTACCCCAAGCCCTTAAAGACATTTCAACCATATACAGTGACCATTTGGGGGAAGATACTATTTTGGTAGTGGGGGGCTCGGGCAGAAAATTTAAAGTAAATTTACTTTGAAAGGTTAATTTTGGATAAATTTCAGGAGATATTTTGGGAAGGTTGTTTTTTTTCTCTTTTTCCCCAAATTTTGCCCCAGACGCCATGAAAAATACCCCCAGCCGCGCCCCCTTTTTTTTTTTTTCCCCCTAAAAAATTTCCCAAAAAAAAACTTTAAAACTCCTCACGGGTATTTTGCCCCTTTTTTTCCAAAATTCCTATTTTAAAAAACCCCCCAAATTATAGTCCCCCAAAAGGGTTTTAATTTCCCCTTGGGGCCCCAAAAGGCTATGGGGCTCCCTTTTGTGCAACAAAAGTTTGTTAAACCCAAATTTTTAGGGTGTGAAAAATTCCCTGAGCCCGGGAATTTTTGGCACCCCCCAATTTTAGGAAATTTCCGTTAGGGGGGGTAAAGTTAAGGCCCCCAATAGATGGTTTATCTGGGGCCCCCTATTTAAAAAGGTATTTTTTTAAAGGCCCCCAAGTTTAGAAAAATAAAGTAGATATTTTGATTCTATTATGCAGATTTTAATGGGGCCCCTAATAGGGGGGTTAAAAGGCCCCCCTGTAGGTAAATATTTTCCCCAAACGGAAACCCCGGGTTAGTACCCCACTGTAGCCAGAAAGGCCCCCTTCTGGGCCAGGTTTTTTAACCCCCTTAACCCGGGAAAAATATCCCCCCCTTTCCCCAAAAGAAAATTACCCCCCCTTTAGCCATTTAAATATCCCCTCTTTTAGCCGGGTAATATCCCCCCCCATACCCGGTGATAGCCCCCTTTCCCAGGTAAAAAGCTCCCATAGCCGGGTTTATTCCCTCTATAGCCGGGTAATTCCCCCCATAGCCGGGTAATATCCCCCCCATACCCCGGGTAAAAACCCCCCAAAACCCGGTTTTTTTAATGCCCCTTTAGCCAGGCAATTTTCCCCCATAGCGGGGCCAATTTATCCCCCCCAATTTAAATTTTTTTATCCCCCCATACCCAAGGAAAATATCCCTCCATAGTCATTTAATTATCCCCCCATGGGCCAGGTTTCTCCCCCCTTTCCCTAAAAAAAATTAAAAAAAAAAAAAAAGTTATCCCCTAAGAACGGCCCAGGTTCCAGGCCCTGTGCGGGTGTGAAGGGTTTGAAAGCGCCCGTGACGTCGCCCCCCGCTTCCCGAAACACGAAGTATCCGGGTTTCCTTGGCGGCAGAGCCCGGTTAAAAGAGGATCAAACATCGCAGGGGGGGGAGGAAAGCGATGGTCACGCCCTCTGGGGACGCGGGTGTGTATGTATCAGCGTTTCCCCAAGCGCGGATGTTAAAAAGGGGAGAAAGTGACGGGAAACCGATCCATCCTGCCTCCTCCCAAACTGGTCCCCCCGAAAAAATTTGCCTAGGCGACCGGGGATGACCCCATAAAAAAAAATGTACAGTTTAACAGTTTTTCCCCTTTTCCCCTTCTTTATGCACCCCAAGTTTTGAAGATAAAATTTGGGAATAAACAAAAAAACGGGTCTGGGAATCTTTGTTTTTTTAGTTTTTTAACCAATTAGTTTGGGAGAATTGGAGAAAACCCCAAACAGATTCACCCTATTGCTGTTTTTAAAAGGTTTGGGGGTGTTTTGTAGAGAGATGGGAGGGCTGCTTTTGTCCTAATTTAATATTTAACGTTGGGGTTTGACATTTGTGTGCAAATTTTAAAGGATTTTAAAAATTCTAACTTGGGGCTTAAAATTTCCCCAATTGTCTTTAAATTAAAGCTTTAAAAAAGGGTTAGTAAATTTTCCCAAAATCCCAAAAAAAGAAAATGCAGTATGAAAATTTTGGTTTCCCATGAAAATGAAAAGTTGGTGCCCCTAAATTTTTTTTTTTTACAAAAAAAAAAAGGCAAAGGACTTTCACTTTAAAACCCGTTGAAGATAAGTAAGAAGATAAAATCGTAAGCGATTTTACTACCCGGATGTTCCTATATTTGTGATTTTTTCATTGGCAAAATCCCAAGTAATCTACAGTATTTGAGAAAAATGTTCAAAATGTTCAGATTTAAAAAGATTTGTAAAAAAACCATTGGCTCCTAAGTTAAAAAAAGTTAGGGGCCAAAATAAACTTTAGTAAAATTAAAAACCAAAAAAAATTAACGTTAAATAAAAAAAAAAAATTTTTTAAAATACTCAGAAAAAAATGTGACGAAGCGCAACGGCTGTAGCGGGGGGGTTTGGGGTAGTGGATTGTTGGGCCACCGCAAAGCCCGATGATATTTAAAAGCCCGCCGGGAAGGGAAAATTTAAAGTGCCCCGGTTTTCACCAGAGCCCCCCGCAAAGGGGAGGTTTTGCTGGGCGTGAGGTAAGGTGTACCCGAGTGACTTGTTGCGTTGGGGGCCAAAGGGGGCATGTGGTTACAGGGTAAAAAGTTTCCGAGATTGTGCCCGTGGGCGGGCAGTAAGGTCAGGACGGGGCAATTGTTTGGGGTCAAAAGACCAGGCGGGAAGGGCAGGGCGACGGAGAGGTTGGGAGTAGAAAAACGTGCAAGGGTCTGGTCCGGGTTTTAAGGCGAATACACTTGGAAACGCTTTTTAAAGGGTACGAGGAAACTAGACCCAAAAAAGGAGTGTTGTGGAGCGTAACCTTAATGGGGGAAGCGCCCGGCAATTAGCCAATAATGGGGGGGAGGGGCCCCCTTTAAATTTTTGGGAAAACGAGGATGGGGCGTTGGGAAAAGGGGGGCAGGCGCCCGGCGGGGCAGAGGGAAAGGAGAGCCCGGAACGGGGGTCAGGGAGTTCTTTTGTGCGCGGACTCAAGTTGTTCCCGTGGAAGGGGGGGTCCCCCGCCCCCGGCAAACACCGGGAAAGGGGGTCCCCCCCGTGACTTACCCCCCCCCCCCCCTTAGGTTTCCCCCTTTTTTAGGTAAAGGAACTTAGGGGATCAGTTGGTTAGGATATGGATCGGTTCCCGGGGACCTCTTTGGGGCAAAGGCCCCCTCCAATCTAAAAGAAAAAAATTCACTTACCCCTGACGGTTTCATGTCTAAGATGTCCTTACTTAAAAAAAACATAGGGGGATTCTAGCCCGGAGACGGAGCAAGCCCCTTGGGGAGAAGGGGTTCAGAACCAGAGGTTTAGGAGGGAGCTGAAAGGGGGTTTGGGAAACCCCGGGGGATGGGGGCGGGCAGGTTTATAGGCCCCCCGGGTTCCATTGTCGCTATATTGAAGGGTCCCCAAACCGGGCCCCCAAATTTTAGCGGGGGATTTGGGGCTGTGTTTTTAGAAGAGGCCACCCTGGTTGCCCACAGGGGGAACCCTCGGAGGCGGAGAGGGGGGGGAGGGGGGGGGGTGACCCCCGGAATGGAGAAGGCCTTTGTTGAGTCGGAAAGGCCCGATGATTATATGGATGGGCCCAAAGCAATTCGGACCGTTTCCTGGGTCCCAACCGAAGGGGTTGGGGCCTTTTGATCCCCCCAAGTTTTGGTTTACCTCTCCATTGCCCATTTGTCGGGGATGATATGCAGAAGCGAAATCTAGCTTGATTTGCAAAGGGAACCGGGCAGCCAGAAACTTAGAGAAAATTGGGGACGCCTGGTCGGAGACAAATGGGGGGATGGTAAACCATGCGGGAAAGATTTGAGGGAAAGAAGTGACCCCCCAAAAATTGGGGAGAAAAGGGAGACAGGAAAAGTGCCAAAGTGGGAATTTTTGGAAAAACGATCAGTGACCACCCAGATGACCGGGGTTCCCGAAGAAGGAGGAAGGTCCGTGAAAAGTCCATGCCTTTTGGGGTGCCCATGGAGCTCCGGGAACAGGAGGGGACTAAGAGGCCCTGGGGCCTGTGGCGAGGGACCTTGTTTTGGGACATGTGGGGAAGGGGAGAACGAAGCCCTTGAATCTTGGAGCAGGGTTGGCCCCAGTAGTGTCGCGGATGGGGAGTGGTTTCGTATGCCGGGGGGGGTTTGCCCAAAAAGAGAACTATGCCCCAACCAGAACCTCCCCCTGGGGTTTTGGACGCCGTGGGTTTTCCCCCGGGGAGGACGTTCGGAGATCCCAGGAGCCGCATGAATCAGGCCGTTCGGGGATTATGATGTGGGTGTGACCCCGGGTTTCCTCCCGGTAATGTCAGACAGGGAGAGGGCGTCCCCCCAACATTTTTTGGGGCCCGGGGAAGTTATTTAAAATCAAAGCGGAGAAAAAAAAGGGGGGACCCCGAGCTGGCGAGGGTTCAAACGCTGAGCTGTTGGAGGTATGGGTTCTTAGGTTTGTGAAGATGTCAAAAGGGTGCCGAGCCCCCCCACAGTTCGGGCATTTTTTCCAGGGCCAATTTTTTGGCAAAGACCCGTTTCCAATGGGTTTTTATGTTCTGGAGGGAAGGTCCGAAAAAAAAAATGATGTGCGTTCTTGCCTTTGGGCCCTTGGGTCGGGGGACCCCCCCGGTCCACGGAAGAGGCACCCACCTTAGACTAAAGGGTCTCTCTGGATTTTGGCCCGGACAAAATTGGGCGAGGAAAAAACTTGGGTTTTCAGCGGGGGGAAGTTCCCTCGGCCCGCGGGGGCCCAAAACATCTGGGTTTGCTTCTTAGGGTGAGAGCCGTGGGGCCACCAGGTAGAAAAGTGGGGTATAATTTCCCGGTTAGTAGTGGGCAAACCCTAGGAAGCGTTTGAGTCGCCCGGAGAGACCGGGTGTGGCCATGCTGGATCGCGGAGAGTTTGTGGGTCATCTGCAGCCCTCAGGGAAAACATGTCCCGGGAAAAGGGAAAGGCGGGCCCTGGGGGAAAACCGCCACTTTCCGCTTGGCATACAGTCGATTGCCCGCGGGTGCAGGACCTGGCGTACTTGTACCGTGGGTTGGATGTCAGGGGAAAAAAGGATATGCCCAAGTATACAATGAGCAGGTGTACAGCAAAGCCCCGAAACAGTCTTGACGAACTTGAATTCGGATGGGGGCATTGCATAGCCGAAGGGAATCCGAGTATCAAAAACCCCCGTCCGTGGTTGAAACCCGTTTTCCATCTCCCCTTCGCGTATTTGTGGGTTATGGCTCCTGTGGGTCAAATTTTGGTAAAGACCTTTGGCCCCACGGAGGGATAAAAGAGTCAAGATCGGGGTAGAGGGTAGCGTTTCTTCCCCTGTCTTGTTTAGCCTTGTAGTCAATCCGGACGAAGTAAACCCCGTCTTTTTTCAAACGAGAAGAAAAAACCAGCCCGGGGGCGAGGAGGACTTGGTATAAAACCCTTCGACAAAATCCCTTAATATAGGCCCGACAGGGCCCTGGGTTCGGGACAGCAAGGGGGTAGCCCCTACCCCGGGGGGGGAAGGGTTTCCCGGGGAAAGGAGGTGATAGGGGCAATCATCGGCGATGGGGCGGTTGTTTTACCCTGTTTTTCCGAGAATACATCCCCAAAAAAATCCTGGTACTCCGTGAGCCTTGTAGAGTTTGATGGACGACGGGGGGAGGAGAGGGGGGACCCCGGGCGTGGTGCCCCCAATCAAGAACCCTGGACCCCGTTCCCAAAGAGAACTTGTGTCTTCCAATAAAAGGTAGGGGGTGCTTTTACCCAGGGTAGCCCCAAGAAACGCCGAAGCGCACGGGGCAGGACATGAAAGGAGATTTTTCCCCTTTGTTGGACCCCTACAGGGGTCACCGGCGGGTGATGAACAAAATGGAGTCATGAGAAGCCCCCAAACTGACAGATGAGATAAGCGGGGGTTTTCGGGCGGGTTACTGACAAGCGATAGCGTGACACCAGGGAGGGTGAAAAAATTTCCGGAGACCCAGAGCCCAGGAAGGCGGGAGACCTGGAACGTAGCCCGACCCGTCCTTACTTGCTTTTTGGAAAACAACAGCGTGGAGGGGAAGTTGGCACTGGGGAGCCTTCCTAGCCACTAGGTGCGAGCGTTTCCGCCCGTGAGGACGCTGGGGGGAAAACTCCTCGGAAATGGTCCGGAATGGGCAATTTAGAGACAAGGTTTCTCCACCCGACGGCAGGCCCGCTCTTCCCCCGAAAAGTGAGCCGGTCCACCTGCTGGGTTCCTGGGTGGAAAACGGTAGGGGCAGGGGGCCTTTGGAAACGGGGGCCAACCAAAGGTAGAGGGCGGGGGCTGTGCGCGTCACGCTCCTGGTGGAGTCCTGCTTCTCTCCGTGAAAACGCACGTCTTGCGCTGTGTAGTGGTAATTTGCCAAAGAAGTGGAAGGTCTTTTGCTGAAAGTGCGTCTTTTACCCTGCTGAAAGGCCCTTTTTTGATTGTAGCGCAAGGGCGGCGTCTTCCCGACAGTCGGAGGCAGGGTGGGGAAACTGGACCGATATCCCCTGGAGGGCCCCCTTGGGTGGTTTAGTAGCGCCTTTCCCGCGGAAAGTGCTTCGAGGTCCTCGAAAACGCTGCGGAATTCAGAAGGAAGGCCTGTAGGTCCCCGGTCCAGGTTTTTCCCGGCCCCAAAAGGGGGGTGTCCCCAAGGCGGGCCTTTCCGGATAGCGGCTCACCACGAACGCCACCTTCGCCCTTTCAGGGGGGAAACTGAGGGGCCCTCAGCCAGTGCATGGGCACTGCGTGATGAAACTATGCGGCTTCAAGCCCCCCGTCGAACTTGGAAGATAGAGGAAGACAAAGTTGGGGGTCCACGTTCCCAGCGGGAGGGCCCGGAGGAATGGAACCATGGCGAAGAGAAGGGGTTGGTGCGGGGGGAAGGCCCAGGAATTGGCGCATATTGGCGGAAGCTACCAATTGCTGTGCTTGTTGCGCGTTCTGCTGCGACTGTTGGGCGCAATGTTCGTGAGATCCGCTAGACTTGGAGGGGCCCTTGGGGGGTCCATGGTGGATCTAATGTAGGGCGGGGGGTAGTGGATCCGTGGCCCCAACACAGCGATGATTTTAAAAGCCACGCCAGGGAATGGAATCTAAGTAGCCCCCGGTTTTCACCAGAGCCCGCCGCAAAGCGGGATGGACTTGCTGCGGCGTGAGGCTACCAGGTCGTTACCCCTGACGTGACTTGCTTGCGATGGCGGCCGAGGTGCAGCGTGGTACAGAGTCGTAGTCCGAGAATCGTAGTCGTGGGCAGGCAGTAAGGTCAGGGCAGGCGGCAATGGTTCGTGGTCTTAGACAGGCAGGAAGGTCAGGGCAGGCGGCAGAGATTCGGAGTCGAGAAACGTAGCAAGAGGTCTGGTACACGGTAAGGCGAGAATACACTTAGGAAACGCTTTTACTAAGGCACGAGGCAACATAGATCCAGCAAGGAGTGATTGTGGAGCGTAACCTTAAATAGGGGAAGCGCCCGGCAATTAGCCAATTATCGGGGCGCTGGCCCTTTAAATTTCTGAGAACGAGCGCGTGCACGCCTTGCGAACGGGCACGCGTGCCTCGGTCGGCAGAGGGCGCGGACGGGACAGGGATGAGATCAGATGAGTCTCTATGTGCTGCGGACCCACCGTTCGTACCGCGGCCAGCGGCGCCACCTGACCCAGGCAAACACCCGGGGGGGCGGACACGAGTGCGCCCGCGGCCCCCGGGCTGAGGAGCGTGGCCACCCGTGACACAGACCCACAGAAAGTCTCTTTTGGACTATGTGTGCTCTATTTCCCAGTGATATACACTCTCTGTGAAGAAAACAAGTGTGGTAAATAGAAAGCTTGTACGTTTGGTGAACAGAGTACCACTAACAAAATGCATAACATGACGAAAATGGCACTTAAAGGGGTTGTCCATTTCAATTTTTAAATTAACTATTTGCAGAGATAGTTAAATAAAATAAAATTTAAAAAACACACCTTTTTCGTAATTCAGCACTGTCTCCCTCTTCTTCTTCGATGGTCTTCTGTTTGCTTCTGGCATTCTACTTGACAAGATAGTGGAAATAAACAAAAGACCGGTGAAGAAAGAGCGGCAGTGCTGGAATGAAGATGAGTAAAACAGTGAGTATACTTTTTTTGCATTAATATTTTGTTTGGCCCGCATGGCCACTAATGGCCACAAATTTCCTCCAGAATGCTGTGAGAGACTTAGAAAGTCATAAAGGAAACAATTACTTCAAGTTATTTCTGCAAAAGGTGGTTCTATATAGGGTGTACCTCATTTTTCACATACAGCTTTGTTAAATAACGGCACAGTACTACATGTTGCTGTTCATCTGAGATTATATTTACCTAGTTGTAAGACTTTCTAAGCATCAGATATTTTTTATTATGTCTTAATACGGAACACCAAAGAATTCAAAGACTGTACTTTCTTATTCCAGTGACTGTATGTTATGTGTGTTGCTGACACTTTATAATCTCTTCTTTTAGCTAGCGTGATTTCCCATTCAAGTTCAGTGAGAGTTTCCCACTGCATAGCAATGAACAATTGATGATATAGGAGGCTGCCTACAAAGAGTCAACTAAAGTTAAAGGAAAGGTACTAAATACCAATGTAAACCTACCTAGCAGATGCCACTTTTATGGAGTTTGTTAAATCTTGAGATAAAATCTTATCTCACAGAATATATACTGAACATACACATATGAATGTGTTGTGAACAGAGTCTTAACTCAAAGTTTTTAACCACTGACCACTGTGCTAACTCAAAGGGTGACATGTATGAACAGCTCATTTTCACTGTTCTGGCAAGAAATGCACCAAAAGTGAGTGTTCTGCATTTTTTCCCTATGTATGATGTGTCATTCGGGCATGTTTGGTGCACTGTGCGCTAGACCTGACACTTTGTGGGGGTGTTCTGAAGGCATTCTGTGGTCGAATTGCACCGCATTCGTAATATTAGATAATAATTAGAAAACTATATAAAATTAAGTTATAGAAATTTAATTATTAGAAAACTATATAAAATTAAGTTATAGAAATTTAATTATTAATTATGTAATATAAAATTAAAATGAAATTATACAATATCCGAAAAATATAAAATATAAAATGTATTTAAAATTAATATAATCTAAAATTTTATTTAAATTACATAATATAAATTAATGCAATCAATACAGCATCCATACCATAAATCCCCTTCTCAATGAACTGTTTTAGTAGCCATTATCAAATTCTGTCATTTATCTATACACGTTTGAAGCATTACTAATGTACCAAACGTACGCTAGGCGCCTCGAACCTTAGGTGCCATTTATGACTGCACATTCACCACTTTCATAAAATCAGGCACATTATACACTGAAAAACAGATGCGATAAATGGTCTCGACGTCCAAGTTTCATACATGTTGGCCAAAGGTTTTCGCATTGGTCACCTTACTTTCTTTTAAGGAAAAGGTTTCTTTGTGTATACACTATACATATATATAAATATACCTGTACATGTATTGTATTTATTGCCCACAGGGGAAGGAGGAAGGGTGCAAACAAAAAAAAACTAAAAATCGTAGAGCACCTTTAATACAAGGAAAAACAATAGGCCACAAATGCTGACATAGCTAATATTTTCGTTTTCAAAGAATTATAGGATTGCACATCATTTAAAACCACTGCAACTTTACAATCTATTACTTTGTTTTAATCCCTTAAAAGCCGCTTTATAGTCATGATATTTCTGCATCTTTTCATCCTACGTACCGTTAAGAATGGTTAACCGAGTCCAAGGCAGAAGCAAACCATGCAATTTGTGGATATAATCACTGATATAAATCATGCAAATTTTCTCAATCATCAAAGCATAAAACAACTGTACAAAAAATGTTGTACTATTCCAATGACACAACTCATTTGGTACACTGTGTCATGTTCATAAGATTCCTCTAAAAATATAGCATGACTGTGGCCTAAAACCTTGAGGGACAGTTTAACTGTGGCTCAGAGGTCAGAGACTAAAATAGAGAAACAGAGCACTCCTTCTATATGCAATACTGTAAAATGATTTCTATTGACTAAGAGAAATAAAACATTAATAAATAAACCACAGGGTGTATTATTTCTCAGCATAGGGCCTGAATATGATGTTCTTCATGTGTGAAAATCTTGTTTGTTTATATGGGATATGAAGAGGGAAAAGTCAAAACAGTGAATGGAAACATTGTAAAGCCATCAGCTGAGCTGGAGACCACTTGGCACAAGATATTAAATGCTTGTTATTGCTGGCTCTCCCTATACATTGGCAAGTTCACCTACCTTCACTGGTGTAATATTAGATGTCCGCATCACTAAATTGTAAATGAAGACAAAAAAAATATTCTGCCAACGTTTACAACCTTGTCTCTACAAGTAATCCTATACTTGAAGCTTACAGTATGTTTTTATGAATATTGTGATATTTGGAATTCAGTTAATTAATTTGAAATTTGGTCATTAAAGTTTAAAAGCAAACAATGAGGTTTGCGTAAACCCCTTCCCCTCATAAATGGAGTAAGATCAATAATTTTATTATTGCATTTTGCAATAATAAAGTGATATTTCTCGGGTTATTATAGTTAAAAATATCACCCTCTACAAAAAGTTTTTTATCCATCTATCCGCAGTGGTATATTTCAATGTGTTGTGTGTACTCTTTTTTAAGTGGAATACTTAATAAAAGAATTGTGATTTTTTTTTACTTAATACTAGTGTTGGTATTTTATACCATTAAAGCATAGTTCTGTTGTTGGTTCACACTGGTTAATAATAGCAGTTAATGGTAAAGTTCACATTTATTATCTGTTTTAGACAATTCTGCACCTCATCTAGCAAAAACGATGTGGCCTCTGTAAAAGGGAAAGGACTTTACTGGAAAAAGACGCGGCTTCATAAGCGCCAAAATGTTGGCACAATTAGTAGCTAGAGATGGGCGAATCAATTCTAACGAAGTAGAATTCGTTTAGAATTTCAGGAAAACTTCGGTTCGGAACGAAGTCGAACTTTGGGGTACTTCGGGTGAACGAAGTGTGCTTTTGATTGATAAAATGGCTGCGAGCACATGGCGCTATATGGGGCAAAGCACTCTGGGAGGAAGAAGGGCATAGCCTGCATGACATGTGCAGAGGTGAAGCCAATCAGAGACCGGCGGGATTCTGTGACGTCACCGCACTATATAAGTCCGGGCGCGACGCCGGGAGCTCACACTCCTCTCACTTAGCTCATCAGGGAAGGTGCTGCCGCGGCTGATAGCTCTTACTGAAGAATTGATTTTTATATAGCGATTTCTGTGGGGTGTCTCAGCTTGTCTCTTAATGTTCTATTTCTAATTTTTTGGGGTATTGGATCTGAAATCCAGTGTGCGTCCACTGCAGCTGCATATACATTCAATATCCAAGTGGGATCTAAGCCAGTTCCTGTTGTATTCATTTAAAGAAACAGCGTTTTTACAATACAAATACCACTTCATTTTTGGCTTGCTCAATTCTATTGCGCAATTTACATCCAGGGGTTAATTAAGCGTTGTTTTGCTTGGTGTGCTGACCCAAGAACCGTCTTTTTCACGCCAAATATATATACATTTTTCCAGTAGCCTAATTCACAAGCAAAGGTTAATTACAACTGTATCTCTTGTTGTGTGGCGTAAAAAACACGCAATTGTAACACGCTACAAAGCTACTATTTTGTGCGACTCAATTCTATTGCGCAATTTACATCCAGGGGTTAATTAAGCGTTGTTTTGCTGGTGTGCTGACAAAAATAAACCGTCTTTTTTCAACAGCCAAAATATATACTTTTTTCCCTGTAGCCAAATTCATGTCCGAAGGTTAATTAAAGCCTGTTTGTGCTTTTACATTTAGTAAAACACACATGTTTTTAAACGACACATACAAGTAATTTTTCCTGGCCATTTGTGGAGCGCAATTATATCCAAAGGTTACCCAAGCTTGTTACTGGGTTCATTTGGAGTCAAAAACAGGGTGTTATTTATCATATACAGATTCATCATCAAACAGTGTCTGTACATTTTAGAACAAACAGTTATGTCAGACAGAGAGGTGGCAGGCTCTGCACCCGCGAAATGGCAGTGGCACAAACATTCCGGGAACAGGCCCCGTTTGCAGCCCCAGCAAGAGGACGTCGCAGCAGGGGTCACCTCGGTGCGGCCACAACTGCGCTGTCATCTAGCGGCCTGTGTTGTTCAGCCCCCCAAGGGTTCTTGTTGGTTGATAGGTTCCTCTTCCTCCCAGTGACACTGAAACCCCAGCCAAGATTTTGGTGGGAACCTAGACACAACCTTTAGTTGGCTTGGCCCGGGAGCGGGTCAGCGGCCTCCCGCCCTCAGCCGCTCTGTCCCATCGGTTCCCTCAGCCAGAGATCTACAGTGGTTGGGTAGCCCACTATTTTAGCGAGGATGAAAAATTTGGGAGGGCAGCAGCAGCTACTTGGGCAGCAAAGAAAGGGGGCCAATATCGCTGCTTCTTGCGTAGGCGGAAAGTATGATGTGGAGAGTGGCATGGGAGGTATGTTGTGGAAGGCACCCCCGGCATCCCAAGACGGTGAGAGGCGCAGTGAGGGGGGGAAACAAAAATAGTTTTGGATGTAGCCGACCCCCCGGGGAGCCGGGTGAGGCAAGGGCTTCATATCGTGGGGAAGGGGGTGTCAGTTTGGGGGTAGGGGCAACCCAAACCAGCAAGTGGGTCGGGGGCCCGTGAGTCAGCGGATAGCGCAGTGTGAGGTCGGGACCCAAAGCGGCCACGGGGAAAAAAAACCCCCCTTTCCCCGGTCCAAGAAAGTAGCGGCACAGGGGCTCAGCGGGGGCAGCGGGGCAGTAGTCATCAGGCGGAGCGTTGGCGGTAAAAATCCGATACTCGGGTTGGCAGTTCTTTGCTAAGACCCCGGAGGAGCCAAATATGGGTATACATGTAAAAATTGTGGGCAGAAGTGAAGGGGGCCCAGGGAATCGTTGGCCCAGGGCCCCCGATCAAACATGCAGCGTCACCCCCCGGGGGCCTGGGAGAAAACGGGGTCGATGTGGTGGTCCATCCTGCATCGCAGCAACAGCAGCAGCGCGCCCCAGTGGCAGCAGGGGCCATTTGCGCAGTAAGGCTCCCCCACCTTGCAGAAGGGAGTTGTTTCTTTTGGGACATCTTCCCCCCAGTCCAGATGCCCCTGCTCCCGCTACTATGGCCCAGCGTGTTAGCAAAGGGCTTTTGCAAAGAGAAAACGTATGCGCCCCAACCATCCAAAGGTGCAGGCTGACCGTGTCCGTCCAAGTTGTTGGTTTGCAGTCCCCCCCTTTCCAAATGGTGGCTCGCACCATTCAGAAAACAAATGGTGTGGGGGCTGGTGGAGATTTCCCAAGCCGTATTTATTTTCCAAAAAGGGAGTACCAGCACTTATAAATATGTGAACAGAAGGTGGGTCTCTTGAGCTTTCGGTTTGTTCCCAAAGGTGCCGGCAGCCGGGCGTTGGAGCGTAAAATACGGTCAGGGCCGTCTGTCCTTTAGGCCATGGGGAATGTGATTCCCGCCCCGGCACCCCAAAAATTGGACAGGAGATGCCCCCCTTTCTCCTCCACGTTGTAAAACTGTGCACCTGCGCCAATGTCCCCTCCTCCTTCCACCACCACCACCATCTCGCCTCCCCCAAGTACTGCTCTATACCAAAGTGTAGGGCAAAGCGGTGTCACGCAGTTCTACACTGGCTTGCCTCGGCGAACGAAAATCCCCCAAAGGGGGGGAACCTCCGCGTCAGCGCAAGAAATCGATGTGTGGCTTTCTCCCCCGCCACTGCAAAAAAGGAAAAATGGGAGGACAATGGGAGGATTGGTGTCCCGCTGCACCCCGGGAAAGGGTGGTCCAGGCCCTGCTGGCGCATGTGTTTAATTGGTTGTGAAAAAAAGGGTTCCCGAATCTTCCACGATTTCAGAACATTCTGAAAATGGCCAGGAAAATATGCATGCACTTTATCCCTTGTACAAAGCCAGGAACACCCTCCTGAGTTGCGCGCAAAACGGCCTCCCCCCAAAACACTCGATATGCGATGTTTCCAGCTGGAATTCCGCCCGCACTGTTGGAAAGACTGTTTGAACAGAGAAAGGCCTTAAGATTTTTTGATGATCCAGGAGACAGAAGTATCCCCTGTGTAACTTTGTGCAGCCAGTGGAGCTCATGCGTGAACCTGCCCTTTGTTGAGGCCATTGAGGAGGCGAATTTTTGTCAGTCAAGGACTAGGGATGAATAACGCATTCCATGCTTATGTCCGGAACAGATGCTGAAAAAATCTGTTTTGGGCAGGGGACTGGAGACGGGCGCTACATCTCGTGGCCCTTTTAGTCCCGGTGGGGGTGAAAAAGGAGGAGGAGGAGGGGAGGCATTGGGCAGAAGCATTGTCTGGGAAATAGTGGGTTTTTTTACCCAGGTTTACAAGAGAGGAGGAGAGGAGCAGCTGGAGGAGGTGGTGGAGATGAGGAAGCGGGGGGCGATGACCCCCAAGCCGTGGCAGTATACGTGGAAATGGGGCAGGGGCCCCTCGGAGCATTTGCAGAAAGGCCCCCAGCATGCTTTTTGCCCGGCTAGTGACAGCCGAATGTCAGCATCCGGCAGAGGGAATTTACTTCTGGCTCCCCTTTCCCCCACCCTTTTAAAAAAAATTTTGGAAAAAAACCCTTTTCCCCCGGGCCCCCCACCGGTCCAAATGGGGTTTTTTCCCAGCTATTGGAGGGAGGCCCAAAATCAAATACTATAGGGAAATCTGTAATCAGTTGGCCGCTGCCTATGTGGGCATTGTCCCCCCTTGACGGGTTACCGGGGGGTTCCTCACGTCCGTACTATGCCCCGGGGGCTGGGGGAAGGTTGGGGGGGTAGAAGCGTACCGCCCCATCAGTAGAAACCTAAGTCTGGAGTAAAATGAGGCATTCCTTCACCGCCTGTGAGGGGGCAGTCGCCAGCAGCAGCAGAGGCCTGGAGCAGTCCCTAAACCAAACAGGTTGTGGCCTACTTGGATAGCACTTGCACCCAGTTAGAAGATCCGTGGACTATGGAGCCAAACTGGATGTGTGGCCCGCAACTTCCCGAGTTTGGGGGGAAAAGCTGCCTCCCCCGGCCAGTAGTGTGGCTCAGGGGGTTTTCAGTGCAGCGGGGGCCATCGTTCCCCCCAAGGGAACCCGTTGTCCACGGGAATGTGGAACGAGCCCCTTTGTCAAGAGAATCGGCGTGGACCCGGGCGGATTTCCACACACCAATTCTTAGGCGTCAGTTGGGGTTCAAACTCCCTGTCTCAGCCCTATTTTGATGCCCCCCACCCCCCTGATGCCACACATTATGACAGTTTCCCATTGCCTACCACCCATCTAAACCCAGGGATGGTTTGCCACCCCCCCTAAACACTCTGTATTGTGCCACTCTTGACCTATGCTGCTGCTGCTGTTGTGTTGCCGTAATCCCACTGTTTTTCATTGTGAAATTTTTCTGCCCTATGCTGTCTGTGGCCCTGTTTTCCCATGTCCCCCACACTGTGTCATTGTGCCACTGCCTGCCCTCATGCTGCTGACCCCGTGTTCCGCTCTCGGTCTTTGTCCATCTGTGGCTTCCTCCTTTTTTTCCCACCCCCCGAATGTCATTGTGCCACTCTTGCCCTATGCTGCTGCTGTGACTGCTCTTGCCCTCCACACTGTGTCATTGTGCCATCCCTGATTCATACTGCTGCCGCGTGACCCCCACACTTTTTGTGATTGTGCCACCTGTGGCCCTAATACTGTTTTCCCACCCCCAGAATGTTTGTGCCACTGCCTGATTATGCTGCTGCTGTCGTGACCCCCCCACTGTGTGATTGTCCCACTCTTGGCTAATACTGTTTTGCCCCCCCAGAATGTCATTGTGCCACTGTTTGGCCCTCATACTGCTCCCGCCGTGACTCCAACTGTGTGATTGTCCACTCTGTGGCCTAATCGTTTGCACCTCCAGAATGTTTTTTCCACTGCCTGACCTATTGCTGTGGGCCCACCGTTTTTTCCCTCCCCCTTTTTTCCCCCAAGTTCATTTTTTCCCCCCCTTTTCTGTGGCCCCTTCCCCCCCTACTTTGTTTTGGGGCCCCCACCCCAAAATGTCATTGTGCCACTGCCTGCCCTATGCGTGGGCTGTTTGCCGTCCCCTCCACACCTGTCACTAATGTTGCCACCTGAGCTTCAGCGCTTTTTTCCGCTTTCGCTGGATGACTTTATCAGGCTACATTCCGTTCAGTTTTTTGGTCGTTTTGCCCTCTTAACCGGGAAATTTTTTTAGTAAAGGTTTTTAAAAAGCGGGGTGGCGTATCTGTGTGTCATACTAAAAAAACCCAAATTGTATGAAGCCAAAACCCAAACTCCCTTGATATTTAGTATGGCACAACGTTTACAGACCCTGCGGTTGTGCAGCCTGGAAATAGCTGCTTTTTTCGCGATTCGTGCCAAGTAATTCGGAAAAAAGAAACAAAATTTTGTGGAAATTGTCGAAGTTTTCCGAAAACGAATTTTTGAGAAATTCGCCCATCTCTATTAGTAGCATAATGTAAGCCAACTTATAGAAGGTGTAAAGTTACACCAGACAGTTCTAATTGCGCCAAATGTATCAACACTGTCTAGGTGGTAGAAATTGATAAACCTATCCCACTATATTAAGGTTTCCCTTTTTAAATAGAAGCATGATGACCACATGCATGGACATTTTGAGGTTACATTGTATGGCCGATGTTTGCCACAACGGCTTAGTTGAATTTTCACAGCTCAGTCACTTACAGCACTTGCACTGAAGGATTTCATGGCAGAATATCAATCTTTGTAGATGATACTAAGCTGTGTAAAGTAATTAACACAATGGAGGATAATATACTAGGGGGATCTGGATAAGTTAGAGGCCTGGGCAAAAAAGAGGCAGATAAGATTTAAAATGGATAAATGCAATGCTATGCACATGGGGAGGAAAAATTACTTGTTAAGTGAAAAAACTCTAGGTAAAGCCAACATGGAAATGACTGGTGGATAGTAAACTTAATTGTAGCCGCCTTTGTCAGGCAGCAGCTGCCAAGACAAATAAGATCATGTGGTTTATTAAAAGTGGAATAGATGCACACGATGAGAACATTGTTCTCCCATTATATAAATCCCTGGTCAGACCACACATGGAATATTGTAGATAGTTTTGGCCACCAGTTCACACAAAAGACATTGTAGAGCTTGAGCAGGTTAAAGGTGAGGAACAAAAATAATAAAAGGACTGGGTGGACTACAATACCCAGAAATATTCGTAAAATTAGAGTTATTTAGTTATTTAGTTTATGTATAAATATCTCAAAGGTTCATATAGAGATTTCTCAGTGATTTATGTGTATACAGGACTGTATCTAGAACAAGGGGCATCCCCTACATAAACTCAGAAGCAGATTTTTTACTGTAAGAGTAGTGAGACTGTGGAACTCTCTGCCAGAGGAACTTGTCATGGTGAATTCCCTAACAGAGTTCAAAAAGGGTCTAGATAAATTTCTAGAGTGTAATAATGTAACAAATTATAGTGACCAGGATTCTGGAGAAGGGTCACTGATCATGGGATTTATTTTAATGGTCAGATTAGAGTCAAGAAGGCATTTTCCCCTAAAATTAGGACATTTGGCTTCTACCTCATGGGGCTCTTTGTCTTCCTCTGGATCACTACTATAGCACAATAGACTGGACTGGATGGACGCATATCTTTTTTAATCCTTACTAACTATGTAAGTGTGGACTCTACTTATTGTGAAGCCTAAGTTAAGTGATCTTACTAAGGGACTAATAACGGGCATATGTTGTTCATTGAAGATGCTGCTGAAAATTTTTCCATGCCCCTTTTACTTATTTCTCATTTAACTGTCAGAATTACAGAGATACAGCAGCAGCTGGCGCACAAACTGTGCTTAGTCACTTACCACTTACCAGCAGTTACCCTGTGAGGGGCCCTGATCAAATTTTATAAAAAAGGGGCCTGCTAATATGGTGTAAAATAGGAATTGGTAATGGACGGGGGGCCCAGTGGCTTCTCCTGTATGGGGTCCTGAGATTGCTTATGGCAGCCCTGTATATATTTGTTGAAATAGTTTGGGGACCTCACAATGAGAGCACCAGCCGTGAGTTCTACTGGGAGATCTTGAAACTCGACTGATCAGGCATGGTGCAGCAGCATTGTTTAGGTTTCATACAGCACTGTTACTTTGGCACTGTCTGGCAATATTAACCCCTTAAGGACCCTATGAGTTCGTCCCAGGGTCCATAAGGGGCTTTGCAGGGGGATCGCTCTGCGACCCCCCGCCCCACCCCCGCACAGCCGGCGTGGGGTTAGCGGCTAATCGCCGGCTAACACCCAGCCGTTACAGTGCGAATGTGCAGCGTCGCCCTCCCACGCTGTTTAACCCATCAGACACCGCGGCAAAGATGGTCGCGGCGTCTGAATGAATTAAGATCTTGGGGGTGATCGGCACCGTCGCAGCATGGCTGCGGCGATCCGACCCCCGGACATGGCAGTGGGGAGCCTTGGGAAGGCTCCTGTCACTTCCATGTCCTGGTTTGCCCCACTTCCGTCCGCAGACAGGAAGTGGGGAAACCGCCATCTTGGTACAGTCTAATGCAATGCATTAGAATGTATTGACAATCGCGCCACCTAGTGGTCAGGCACCAATGTTAAAGTAAAAAAAATAAAGTTTTACAGTACAAAAAAAAAGTATTAAAAGTTCAAATCACCACCCTTTCCCCATTTTACAAATAAAAACAATAAAATAATAAAAAAGTTACACATATTTGGTATCGCCGCGTCCAAAAAAGTCCGATCTATAAAAATATAACATCATTTATCCCGTGCGCTGAACACCGTAGAAGAAAAAAAATTCCAAACGCCAAAATTGCGTTTTTTGGTCATTTTATGTCACTTAAAAAATGGAATAAAAGTGATCAAAAAAGTCGCATGCATTCCAAACTGCTAGCGATAAAAAGTACACTTCAGCCCACAAAAAATGCACCCTCACTGACGTCCGTAGGTGTTAGTACAAAAAAGTTATTGGTCGCACAAACTGGCGCCACGTCGCAAATTTCAAAAATAGAAAAAGTTTGGAATTTTTTACAGTACCAAAACATAACGGAAACCCACATGTTTGGTATTGCCGGATGTGTATCAACCTGTAGAATACAGATAACACATTGCATTGACCGAAGATTGAACGGCGTAAAAGCAAAACCCCCGCAAACATGGCAAAAATACTTTTTTTTTTCACAATTTGTCCCACTTGGAATTTTTTTGCGGTTTCCAAGTATATTCTATAGTATAGTGAAAAACAACATTAGAAAGTACATCTTGTCCCGCAAAATAAAAGCCCTCATTGTTCTATGTAGTTGGAAAAATAAAAAAGTTATGGCTATATAAAGTTGAGGAGGTAAAAACGAACGTGTCAACAAATAAAAACGCCGGGTCCTTAAGGGGTTAATAATGCACTGCCTATTCAGTCCAGTTTTAAGACCAATTCAGAGGTCGAAACTGAAGAGACAAAGAGAACTTGACAAACCTGAGAGAATGGACAGGAGATGCAGTGTGAAAAATAATGATTGGGTCAAATCAGGCGTATTTAAGATTAAGAGCAAAGTAGAGGCAGCATGCAGGAATGATTATTGATACTCATGCTTGAAAAAGGCTTGTCATACACTAAAATGCAGCCGGTAATGCCAAGTGAAGTAAAATCCTGGAAAAAGATTTTTGATCTGACCTCCTAAATTATTTATATGACCATACTTAGCCATATAATGCTGCCATAATATCTCAGCAAATGTAATACCATTATATACAACACACCAAAAAGTTGCACTTTTCTTAGTTATACATGTGCTCTGAATAAAGTTTTTTATGACCAAGAGATGCTGATATTTTGGAAACTATTTTGCTTATTTAACCTGGGATCCTAAATTTAAAATCAGGCTTGTGACACAATCACTAAATCTCAAGTAGGCACAGCTATGCAACACATACATCAGCAATATTCATAGGAACAGTATTAAATAGTGAGTATCTGTTTTACTGATTATTGACAAAGAATTTCTATGAAACAATCCATACAATGACTTACTGTAATACCAGTTATGCAAAATAAAAATAAAGTTAAATCTATAAGCTTGTGTGTTACCTTTATCTGATTTAGTAGAGCTTCCATTTATTTTTTCTGGCATGATGATGGCAGTAAGCAGAAAATAATTTTATGGCCTTGTACAGATTTGGTCTGGCTTCTGAAGAATCATAACATGGAGCGTTGATAGGTGAATGTGAATGCTGGTCAGTCTGGTTTGGCTGTAAAATATTTCAATAGTAATGAATGATTGGCATATTTTAACAAATCCAGATGTGTAACGCGTTCAAACATTGTGAAAGACACTCGGCCCCAAGCATTCATAGCAGAATGACCTTACAGACTGGTGGAAGCTCACAACTCTCTCCTTTCAGAATCCCAATATACCTGGTATTTATAATATGTTTGGTCTATGTATTATATAGCTATTAGATAGTAGACACACATAAAATACATGTATATTCAGTTCTTGTATTAAGCTGTAAAGACATTATATAGACATTACTTCTGACTAAAAAAATGATTGTTTCTAAAACAGATGATAATGGTACCAAATCTGCATAAGGTTATCTGCATTAAACAACCCTTGAAATGTACTCTATAAGTTTTTCTTGCCAGTAGAAGGTAATTCTTTACTTAGGGCTCCCACTGTTTGGCCTCGTTCACACGGCTTATTTGTCCGCGGATTGGCGCCGTACTCCGCGCCAATCCGTCGGAGTAATTACGGTAATCCACTGCTCTCATAGAGAATAGTGGATTCCGTCGCTCCTCCCCGCTCGGCGAATCCGCCGCGGGGGGAGAAAGTGACATGCACATTATTTACGGTGCGTACGCGACGTAGATAATGACAGTCTATGGGGCCGGGGAGCGGCGCCCCCGCCGCGCTCTGGCCCCGCCCCTTATTCACGCCGGATTTGCGAGCGCAATCCGGCTCACAAATCCGCCGTGAATAAGCCGTGTGAACACAGCCTTTAAGTGAAGCTAAATATTTTGTAGGGAGGGTTTTTGGGAGGCTGTGAAAGCAGTTTTATGGGTATTGTCCAATACTTTGTTTTCAATGCAACAAATTGTGAGGTAAATTCAAAATGAATTTATTTATTTTAATATTTTCCGTTTATCAGAGCTGGCACGCAAATGAGTCTCTGATCACACTAGTGTCAGTCTTCTATTTTCAAACACTGAACACATGCCACACATATGACCCATAATGCACCTATATCACTAACACACTGAGCACAGGACACACTCCACTCAGTACAAACACATAGAAATTGACCAGCAGCACTCTGCAGACACCAAGAGACATATAAACACTTGGGGCCACATGTGTGAAAATTGTCTTGGTCTAAGACTTTCTTTGATGCCCATAACAACCAATCAGAGTTCCCTTTTCATTTCATATAGTGTTCTGAAAAAAATGAAAGGGAAGTTCTAATTGGCTGCTATGGGCAATGAAGAAAGTCATAGACTAAGACAGTTTTCATACATGTCCCCCTTAAGATGTAAATTATGTCAAAGTGCATTTCTGCAAAAGCTGGTGTATGTAAAAATCTTAGGCTCTTAGCGGACAAAACTGTGAGGTCCAATCCATCAACAGCATAGTGGGATGAGTTTAGATTTGTATCTACTCTAAATCATACATGCCAATTCTCTTGCTTTTGGTGGGGGGGTCCCGCTAATGGGGTCCCCCCCACCACCCCGGCAGAGTTGGTGAACCTCCCGCCACCAGCAGGCAGTGGGGGGGCAGTGCGCTACTCTGGTGCCGACGGGCCGCTCCTACAGGCGGGTGAAGCGGCCGCAGCGGCCGCACACCCGCCCGGCGAGTTTCACTGACTTGTGTCAGAGGCAGGAGGGATTGTTCCCCTCCTCCCTTCTCCCCCTGTATGTACAGCGCCAGTGTGCGCTGTACATACAGAACAGTGTCACAGGGAGAGTGATGCGCGGCTGCACTCATTCCCCCTGCGACACTGAGTCGGTCGGCCGGGAGATGTCCGGAGCTGGCCGTGCTGCAGGGAGCCTGGTGAGGTAAGTGGCTTTTATTATTTTATTTTTATTAGCTATAGGGGGCATCTACCTGGCTACAAAGGGGGCACTACCTGACTACAAAGGGGGCACTACCTGACAACAAAGGGGGCAACTACCTGACAACAAAGGGGCACCACCAGACACCAAAGGGGGCATATACCTGAAAAAAAAAGGGGCAACTACCCGACAATAAAGGGGGCAAATACCTGACAACAACGGGGGCACTACCTGACAACAAAGGGGGCAACTACCTGACAACAAAGGGGGCATCTACCTGACAACAAAGGGGGCACTACCTGACAACAAAGGGGGCAACTACCTGACAACAAAGGGGGCACAACCTGACAACAAAGGGGGCTCTACCTGACAACAAAGGGGGCAACTACCTGACAACAAAGGGGGCAACTACCTGACTACACAGGGGGGCTCTTCCTGACAACATAGGGGGCATCTACCTGTCAACAAAAGGGGAAACTACCTGACAACAAAGGGGGCATATACCTGACAACAAAGGGGGCATCTACCTGACTACAAAGGGGGCTCTGCCTGACAACAAAGGGGGCATCTACCTGGCTACAAAGGGGACATCTACCTGGCTTCAATGGGGGCATCCACCTGACTACAATGGGGGCTCTACCTGGCTACAATAGGGGCTCTACCTGGCTACAATGGGGCCTCTACCTGGCTATAAGAGGGCTCTACCTGGCTACAATGGGTCTCTACCTGGCTATAAGAAGGCTCTACCTGGCTACAAAGGGGGCATTACCTGGCTACAAATTGGGCTCTACCCGGCCACAGAGGGGGCTCTATCTGGCTACAGAGGGGGCTCTACCTGGCTACAAGGGGGCATCTACCTGGCTGCAAGGGGACATCTACTTGGCTACAAGGGGCATCTACCTGCCTGTAAGGGGCACTACCTGGTTATGGAGGGCTACTACCTGGCTATAAGGGCACTACCTGGCTAGAGGGGGCATCTACCTGGCTTTCTTCCAAATCCGTTATGCAGTTAGGTGGAGTGGGTGTGGCTTTTTGAAGAGGCATGGCACACCAACAAGATGGGCGTGCCCATGCACATTTTTTGCTATGCACGCCGCCCTCTTCAATCTCCTGCTTTTCCACTTTCAAAAGTTGGCAACTATGCTCTAAATCCCGCCTTTTGAGGCCCCTGTGCTTTTCAGGGCTTTAGTTACCAGCTAAATTCTGTTCTGATCAACACCAGGCTGAATGGACAGGTTGAGTTCTCAAATGCTGGACACTCTGCAACCTTTGAATGCAGGTAAGACATATCCAAGGAAGAGAAGACCTTGTTTCTAACAATGCACTCTTCAAAATTAAAATTGCAAGTTTGCAATATTGAAAGTCCTAGAAGAAAAAGTCTTGTAATTATGGAAATGACAGGACTGATAGATATGTTAATTATATCCAAATAATAGATAAAATGTAAACAAAATATTCAAAACATCTTAATTTATTCATTATGTAGTATGAGCACCAAGTGCAGAAATACTCAAGCCTTGGCATGATATCGGCGAGGCTATTAATGAGGAATATTAGGTCACACTGCATAAGCTTGGAGGCGCAAATCATCAAAATTAGCTTTTGACAGCAATTTTGCAATTGCCGATAAATGATGCCCCACTTGTGCACAGTTTGAGATAAGTCTAGAAACGTTGCAGACCACGATAGCATGTTTAGACCAGGCAGGCTGCTAACATTAGCACAAGTAACATATGACCTGGTGTTGTTCTATATAAAAACTACTCTTAGAGAAGGGCCATACCACTAATTCCTTGACCAAATAAATGTAACACTGAGCTGTTATGGTACCTGAAATAAAATAGAGTAGAAAGGTCTGACTACTGTAGATTATGCCACCCTACACCGTTATCTGTGGTCTCCAGACAAATTTCTGGCTATCATTGCATCTAAGACAAAAGTGGGACTTATCACTGAAAAGGATAGACCTCCATTAAAGCCTCCATTGCCATCTGGCTGCGTGCCATTAGGGCCTTTGAAAGCAGAGGCGTGAGGCCAATGGAACAGCTGGGCTGGATGACTAGTTTAAAGCCCAATTTTGTGTCTTTTGATTGGTTGTGTCAATGATTGCCACCATAGGTTGGGGATGCGATGCTCAATTTCACTTGCAGAACAGAGTGGATCGTTACGCGCCTTCTGCTCAGATGATCGATGCATGCTGGGCTGTGCCTCCATGCACCTTTTTTTTTCCGCTCACTCCAGTTTGTCATTGTTCTCCCAATCATTCGAATAAGTTTTAACAGTGCTGACATGTCAGGCTAGGCGCATAACAATCTGCTAATCTCTTACTTCAAGGATTCTTTCCATCTTAGTTTGTGACGAATGGCAATAACCAGCGTGTTGAAGAGCAGAAGGCAACACACAGTCCGCCTACCCCACTTGAACAAATTTTTGAGGTTTTTATATTTCTAATAAGCTTCGCTTCTAATCTGGTTTCATGCTCCTACCACATACCATAGGTTGGAGCAAATGTGATAATTTGGAGATCTTAGTGACACCTGCTAATTATTTGCTCTCCATAACTGGCTTGTGCTTCTTAGTGCTGCAATTTCAATTTTGTGGGGTGTACAGTAACCACTAACCCTCTTTGCATGCAATACACATTCTCAAAGCAATAGGCAGCACCTGCATAGTGGACACCTCCTCTCTCAGAACCCCTGTCTGTCTATACTTTATCTCTAAAGAAAGGGGGTAAAGACTGAACTCTGTAGAAAAGCAGCTGGTAATGCCAAGTGGAGTAAAATCCTGGAAAAAGATTTTTGATCTGACCTCCTAAATTCTTTCTATACTTATAATGCTGTCATAATAGCTCAGCAAATGTAATACCATTATATATAACCCAAGTAATACCATCATAAGCAGTCCACATCTTGTGTTTGTCTCTAGTGGAGTTGACATGATGCTTCTAGGTGTCTGAGAGTGTTAATTTTGTATCTCATCGAGAAATATGCAAGTATGAATTTAGATTCTCTTCCTGTTTGATAATACATTTGTAAATTGTATTTAAGTACTGTACTTGGTTGTTGAACCTTTTTGGCCAACGCTTTGTGGAAATTACTGAAATGACAGTAGTCCTGCTTGTATTTTGTGTGACGTTTTAATTGAAAATAACATATTTGCATTTATTTCTTAAAATGTTTTTTATGAAAATTAAGCTTCATTTCAAGCCTGTAAAAGTCATGAATGAGGTTACTTCTAACCTGTAATGGCCTGTTGAAGTAATCAGGTCTTGAACAAACAGTAATTCTAAGTTTTGCTTCTGTTTCTAATTGTTTTATCATTTATTTGACTGGAGGCATTTTATATGATTCTTTTCCATTGGCATATTCTCTAACACCAACTTTCTGGAGTTAAAATTAGTTTTATTACTTTCTGTGATGTTTTATGGCACACAACGAATTTGTACTGGCCACTCCACAATGCTAAGAGCTTCACCATTTCCATTAGGAAAATTTTGCCCGACTCTTGTAAAGGAAAAAGTATCATAACCTCATTTACATTAGTTATAACCGAGCCTTCACCATTCTGTTTACTTGGTTTTTGTTTTTTTTAAAAGAAGGTGGACTGTACACAAATACACATCAATAATACTTTAATTATACTATAGTGAAAAATAAATCAATTTCATGCTCTTCATGAAGATATATGTTGCTGATGTTGGGATAACTTTTTGCAAAAAGGAAAGAACACCATGCTCACAGCACAGAGGTAATTTCTCTTAGAAGTATTATAAGAAGGAAAAATAGGGCTGTTTTCTGGCTAAATTTTATAGGCATAATAAAGCATTAGTGTTTGGGTAAAGTCACGTACTAACCAGTTGATTTGTGACAGCCTTGGGAATTCTTCCATTCCTTCAACATAGGAGAAGCTGGTTTCTTTCATTATTTTGCTATTTCAAAGTGTAGTGACCGTGACAGGTACCAGCTGGTACCTGTTAAGGTTAAGGTTGTATATATGCAGATGTAACAAAACTAAACTTGACAGATAATGTGTCATGATATCACAGCACACAACATTTTCTCAATTTTTTCAGTGCTTTTCACCGGCTGTTGTTTTGAGATAATAGAAGATAATAAAAAAAGGAGAGCGAAAGAGAGACAGAGAGAGTCAGAGAAAGAGAGAGACAGAGACAGAACAAACTAATACTGTTGCCTTGCAGCACTTGAGTCCTGGGTTCAAATCCCACCAAGAACAACATCTGCATGGAGTTTTAATTTTTTTCCATGTTTGCGTGGATTTCTATTAGGTACAGTTCCCCTTCCCCCCAAAAAATGCACATACTTTAGGTTAATCTGGAATTTATATTGTTCCAAGAAGTGTGTCACGGTCCCCAGTCTGGACCATGGTAGGGCTTGTTTTTGCCTGTCCCATGGACACACTTACTCCTCCACTTGTGGTGATTCCCCCCTCTGTAAAGAAGGGTAATTGTATATATTATATTATACTGTATTATATGGGGAAATGCTTAGAGCGTTATAAGATGTCCCTAAGGCTATGTTCACACGATGTACTGCGTGTGTTTCAGGAGCTCGCGCTAATACGAGCGTACTCCCTCTGCCCCATAGACATTCATTATTCGCGGCTCGTATTTGGCATAAGTAATTGACATGTCACTTATCTCCCCGCGCGTACAAAACGATCTCTATGAGAACTATGGATTACCGTAATTTCAGAGCGTGCCGAAATTACCTCGTGTGAACATACCCTTACCGTATAAAAGTGGTTAACAGTCTAGAGAAAGTGACAGTTGGGAGTGTTAGGGCGAGCAGCCAATAAGGAGAGCTGAAGGGGGCAGAGCTGGAGGTCAAGAAGACAGTTAAAGGAGTGAGGCTGTCAGCCCCTTAGTAGTTAGGAGTATAAATATGTTTGGTGTATTTAATTCCAGTTGAAAGCAGAAAGTTAAGGGGACCCCTGTCTATCCAGGTGCCAATAGACAGGGCAGGCCGAGGCAGAAAAGAGCAGCCTGACTCACTGCTATACCTGAGATTGAGCAGGCATTGAGACAGAGAAAGTGGAGATCCAGACAAAGTGGACCCTGCAGAGAGTCAGACAACACAGAATTACAGGTGGGCAGTTTGCAGGACTGCCGGAAGCGTCAAGGGACCCATTGAGCGGACAAAGTATGTCCTGTGTTGCCAGGCGCCAGCACCTTGAACCAGAAAGGGGTTGAGAGAGTCGCCAAGTGTCCAGAGAAAGAGGATCTAAAATGTGTTTAAGTGACTTATGCCTTGCTTCATAACTATGTAACGTCCACAAGAAATATACTATGAGTAAAGGCTGAAGTTCCCCAGACTACTGTTTTTTCAGTTCTATTGCAATCACTGTGTCAGAGTTCCCAAAAAATGGCATAAGTTATCCCTATAACTTTTAAATAGTTTTATTCAAGACCATGCGTCTGTTTGCAGCAAAGAGCTCAGTTGTACGGCAATTGTTTTATATGTATTTCCAAGTAAATTGCGCCTGTAGTCAGTGGTGCGAAAGCTGCCATATTAATCCATATAACATTTAAATACTCTTATTGCAGTCTGTGCATCTGTTTGCCGCAAAGAGATCAGTTGTACGCATATTGTTTTATAAATATTTTATAGTAAATTACGCCTGTTGTCAGTTGTGGTAAAACTGCCACATGTAATCCATATAACTTTTTAATATTTCTATTTCACTCAGTGCGTCTCAGTTTGGCACTAATCGTGCATTTGTACAATAGTTTGTTGAAAACTATCAACTGCTAGTCCTACTGGGCGGTTGTAAATCTCAGGGACTGAAGGAAGAACACTGTTGATTTTGTGTTACGGTTCTTCCACCAGACCACATTTCACAGATATTTGATAGAAATAATTCTGTTTCTAATCCTATTTGGCTGTTGGAAAGTAAAGGGCTTTAAGAATATCTGTGATTTGACGTCTTTTAATAAGAGACTGTCAAAAACTCTTCCATACCTTTTACATTTTTATATTTCTGAACATGGAGCGAACTGCAGGTGGTAAGCAAGCAACGAGGGGTGTAGGACATGGAGGTAGAGGTACGAGAGAAAGTGCTCCTTCCAGTGCTGGTGACAACACGCAAGCCAGCGTATCGTCGATTGCAGGACTGTCAGGCCTGTCATCGCTGGGTCAGTGCCCTGTGAATCTCAGTAACAAACAGCGTCGCCAATCTGTTCTTCAGTGGTTAATGCAACCTGCATGCTGCGGTCCAGGACAAGGATAGTCAATGTCCAGTTCTACTAAAACGGTGGTTTAAAGACTCCTTTTTCCGACAATTTTTAATCTGTGGGTCATGGAAATGTAACGGTCATGCTGCGGTCCAGGACAGGCATAGTCTATGTCCAGTTCAACTAAAATGGTGGTTCAAAGACTACTTTCTTCCGGCACTTTTTCATCTGTGGGTCATGCAGGTTTGAGGGACATGCTGTAGTACAGGACAGGGATAGTCAATGTCCAGTTCAACTTAAATGATGGTTCAATTAATACTGCCTTCTGGCACTTTTTAATTTGTGGGTCATGCAGGTTTAAGGGTCATGCTGTGGTACTGGACAGGGATAGTGAATAGTCTATGAGGCTTTTTCTGTGCCTCTTGTTGCCTAAATGTCTTGCCTAAGATGTAGCACATATCCAGTTTACTGTTGTGGATGTTAATTCCAGCTTCTCCACCCCTGTATGGGTGTAAGAATGAAGCTGTTGTTCCTCTCCCATAGACTTTAATGGTCATCGGCGATAATCTGTTATCGACTATCGGCATGATAATTGCCGATATCGACTATCGACTCGATAACGATAGTTGACACAATCACTCATCACTAGTCCTTGATCATGCTTTTCATGGAATTTGAATTCTATAGAATAAATATTGACATGTGAAATCTATGTTTATAGACATTCTTGGTATCCCTTCTGCTGGAAATTTCATCGTCTTATCTTTAATCTCCAGATTTTGTTTACCAGTGATTCATCTAGATAAGCCTCTGGTAATCTTTTCTATTAATGGAGCATTCCTAGTCTTCTTCCCTGATCTTAAGACTCATTGTGACCAGGTCCGATTGGTTCTAAGGAGCTTACGAACCAACCTTCTCTGTGTTAAATGTGTATTCGAACAGATCAGCCTAACCTTCCTCAGGTCTCAGACAATGGACTACAGATGGATTCTGCAAAATTGTCTGCTGTTCTCCATTGACTGTGACCTGTAGGGCCCCGGGCCATTCCACGCTTCCTGGGATTTGTGAACAACTATTACAAATTCATTCTTCATTTCTTTTAGTGTCGGTTCCCATAGTGATACTAACCAAGAAAAATGCTAATCCTAAACATTGACCGCCTGAAGCGGAAGAATCCTTTGCCAGACTCAAGGCCACATTTGCCACAGCACCTGTTCTGACTCTACCGAAACCAGAAAAAACCTTCTACCTAGAGGTGAATCCCTCATCTGTGAGGACTGGAGTGGTACTCATGCAGAAGACTTCTACTGGCAAGACCATCACCTGCAGTTTCTTCTCAAAAACCTTTTCCCCAGCAGAAAGAAAGTATACCATAGAGAATCAAGAGTGATTGGCTCTAGAAGAGTGGTGCCATCTTCTGGAAGGAACTCATCATCCAGTGAATACACTGACCATAACCTCAATCTCTAGACAGCACAAAGGTTAATCCTCCAGCAAGCCAGATGATCCCTCTTCTTCTCTCGCTTTGACTTCCTGTTTAGGCCAGTGGAGAAGAACATGAAGGCTGATGCCCTGTCTAATTCCTCTGATACTGTTGTCTCAAAGCCTCAACATATCATTCCTCCTGACTGCCTGATTACTGTTGGCTAACTATATATGCCTCAAAATTCCCAGCTTCAAGCTTCCTGGGACCTTTTCAAGTTCTAGAGAGCATCAATCATGTGGCTTACAAACTCCGCTTGCCTCCAACAATACAGATCCTAAACTCTTTCCATGTCCTCCTCTTGAAGCTCTTGGTTCTCAACCACTTCTCGCAAAAGACTATTACATCTCCCACTGAAACTGTTCCTAGATACATCTACAAGGTACAGAAAATCTTGGTGGAGAAAGTTATCAGAGGGAAGCAGTTCTTTGTTCTTAACTGGCAGGGGTTTGGGCTGGAAGAGAGGTTCAGGGAACAGGAAGGTAATCTTAATGTTTAAGATCTTGTTCGGAGGTACCGGCAATCTCAAAAGAGGGGAAGGCTTAAGGGGGTGTACTGTTAGGAAATGTAACACGGTCCCCGCTCTGGACCATGGTCTTGGATTGTTTAGGGAGAGACTAGTGAGCGTTGATTGTATTCTTCAGTGTACTGAACAACTGTTTAGACTTTGACCCCCTTTGTCTGTCGCTGCCTGACCTTATTGCCCAGACTTAACTACACCCCTGTCTGACCCCTTTGTACTACACTCCACCTTGGCCATCACTGCAAGTGGTCACATCAGGGGTAGCAACCTGGAAGTCCCTTGCAGGAAAGCCCAAATGGCCTTGCAGCAAACACTGGTGAAGAACTGGAGGGAATGCCATATTTTCATGGTGACCCAGAGGATCCACTTCCCATCATACGTGACAGATTGTGAGCCCCAGTAGGGACAGGTACCAATGTGAATAATGACAATCTCAGTATAGCACACAGCTCAGCTACATGCACATTACACACACACACAGCTCAGCTGCATGCACATTACACATATAAGGCTCTGCTACACACACATTACACACAGCTCTGCTGCAGGCACATAAAACACACACATGTACAGCTCTGCTTCAGCTCATCCAGCAGTGATGACAACCAGTGCAGCAGAATCCTGCATACACTGAGCAGCATCACATGACTCCCCCCCTCCGTGTGACATCATCACAGGTCCTGGAAGAGCCAGCACTTTTGGGTGAGGTGAGTTGTACTTTGGATACATAGAACTTGTATAACATATACACTCAAGTATAAGCCCAAGCAGGCTTTTTCAGCATATAAAATATGCTGAAAAACCGGCTTATACTCGAGTATATACTATACATAAAATTAAATTATATTAAAAAAATATAAAAATAAATAATATAAAGTTATGTAAATTATTTTATTTTTAACC
>JAODAL010041768.1:0-35541 GCA_025379985.1 Phyllomedusa bahiana | reverse complement strand
GCTGACCCCCCCTCCGGCCCATACCAACTAAGGGTTGTGTCTGACGTTCCCACCGACTCTTGGCGGGGTTTTGTCAGATGCATCTGGGAGGAAGTGGTGCCCTAGCAACCAATCAAAGAACCATTGGGTTGCTGAAAACACACGCCCTAGATGACAGCGGGCTTTTTGGGGCCTCACCGGGATCCCTGCTGAAACGTCCCTTTTGCTGGCGCACCTGGGCCTGCCCAAAAAATTTTTGGGTTTTCCTGCCATTGCAATAAAGGGCCTCCCACCCCTGTCTGACATCTGTTTGTTCAAAAAATTTAAAACACGTTTGTGAAAATCGTTCAAAATACACACCCTGTTTTTGACCCAAATGAACCCACTAAGAAGCTTGGGTAACCCTGGATAGAATTGCGCTCCACAAATGGGAGGAAAAATTGACTGTATGTGCCGTTTAAAAACTTGTGTATTTTACTGAATAAAAAAGCACAAACATTTTTATGAATTTGCTAGAGAATTTCTTCTGTGGCGGGAAAAACAAAGTTTCTTTTACCGAGTACAACGCGAACAACGCTTAATTAACCCCTGGGTAAATTGCCCCAAAACAATTGAGAAACCCACAAACTACGAGCTTTGAAAGCGTGTTACAATTGGTGTTTCTACGCTACCAAAAAGAAAAAAAAAAATTGTAATTAACCTTTGCTTGTGAAATGTACAAAAAATTTGTAAATTTTTGGCGGGAAAACGACGGTTTATTTTTGTCCCCACCACAAAAACAACGCTTAAAAAAAACCCCTGGTGAAAATTGCGCAAAAAAATTGAGCCCACAAACTACTACTTTGTGCGGTTCATTGGTTTTTTTCTACCTACACAACAGAGAAAAAATTTGTAATTAACCCTTTGCTGTGAATTATGGTACGGAAAAATTTTTAAATTTTTTGGGCGGTGAAAAACGACGGTTTTTTGGGAGTCACCACAGCAGCAGAACAACCTTAAATTTAACCCGGATGTAAATTGCACAAAAGAATTGAGCAGCCACAAACTACTGTTTGAGCTGTTACAATTGGTGTTTTTCTACGTACACAATCAGAGAAAAAATTATAATTAACCTTTGCTTGTGAATTAGGCTAGGGGAAAAATTGTATTTTTTGGCGGTGAAAAGCGGTTTTTTGGGAGTCACCACAGCACAAAATCAACGCAAAAATAACCCCTGGTTTAAATTTGGGGAAAAAAAATTTTAGCAGCCACAAACTACTAGCTTTTAGGTGTTACAATTTGATGTTTTTACGTACACAACAAGAGGAAAAATTGTATTAATTTTTTCTTGTGAATTAGGTACAGGAAAATTGTATTTTTGGTGGTGAAAAAGCGGTTTCTTATCGCACAGAGCGAACAACGGTTAAATTTTAACCCCCGGATGAAAATTGCGAAAAAAATTTGAGCAGCCACAAACTATACTTTGGACGTGTTACAATTCGTTTTTTCTACGCAACCAACAAGAAAAAAAATTGTAATTCCCCTTTGCTTGTGAATTAGGCTACAGGAAAATTGTAATTTTTGGCGGTGTAAAAGAAGGTTTTTTTTTGTCCCACAGCAAAAAAACAACGTTTAAATTTAAACCCCCCGGATGTAAATTGAAAAAAAATTGACAGCCACAAACTACTATTTTGTAGCGTGTTACAATTGCGTGTTTTTACGCTCACAACAAGAGAAAAAAATTGTAATTAAACCCTTTTGCTTGTGAATTATGGTACAGGAAAATTGTAATTTTTGGCGGTAAAAAAGCTTTTTTCTTGGAGTCACCACAGCAGCAGAAAAACGTTAATTAACCCCCGGGATGAAAATGCGCAAAAAATTGAGCTCCCACAAACCCTATGCTTTGTAGCGGTTACAATTGGTGTTTTCTAGTACACAAAAAGAGAAATAATTGAAATTTAAAACCTTCGCTTGGAATTAGGCACGGAAAAAATTGTATTTTTGGCGGTGAAAAAGACGGTTTCTTGGAGCACCACAGCAGAAAAACAACGCTTATTAACCCTGGAAAAAATGCGCAAAAAATTTGAGCAGCCACAAACTACTAGTTTTGTACGTGTTACAATTGCGTTTTTTCTACGCTACACACAAAGAAAAAATTTAATTAATTTTTGTTGTGAATTATGGTACGGGAAAAATTGAATTTTTGGCGGTGAAAAAGAGGGTTTTCTTGGAGTCACCACGCAGCAGAACAACGCTTAATTTAAACCCCCTGGATTTTTAAAATTGCGCAAAAGAATTGGAAAACCCACAAACTACTAGCTTTGTAGGTGTTACAATTGGTGTTTTCTAGAACACAAAAGAGAAAAAATTAAAATTTAAACCCTTTGCTTGAATTGGCTACAAAAAAAATTTGTTTTTTTGGCGGTAAAAAAAAGACGGTTTTTTGGAGTCCCCAAGCACAAAACAACGTTTAAATTTAAACCCCCTGGATGAAAATTTGGGGCAAAAGAATTGAGCACCAAAAACTACTAGTTTTTGTAGGTGTTAAAATTTGCGTGTTTTCTCGCAAACACAAAAGAGGGAAAAATTGAAATTTAAAAAAAACCTTTCTTGTGAATTAGGTAAGGAAAATTGAAATTTTTTTGGTGGTAAAAAAGACGGTTTTTGGATCAGCACAGCACAGAAAAACCCCTTAATTAACCCCTGGTTTAAATTGCGCAAAAAAATTGAGCGCCACAAATACACTTTGTAGCGTGTTACAATTGCGTGTTTTCTACGCTACACAACAAGAAAAAAAATTGTAATTAACCTTTCTTGTGAATTAGGTACAGGAAAATTGAATTTTTGGCGGTGAAAAAGCGGTTTTTTTTTGTCACCACAGCAAAAAAACAACGTTTAAATTTAAACCCCCTGGAGTAAATTGGCAAAAAAAATTGAGCTGCCTAAACTACTAGTTTGAGCGTGTTACAATTGCGGTTTTCTCGTCACAACAAGAGAAAAAATTGAAATTTAAACCCTTCGCTTGTGAATTAGGTACAGGAAAATTGGGATTTTTTGGCGGTGAAAAAGGGGTTTTTCTTGGAGTAAAACCCCAGAAAAAAAAAAACGCTTGAAAAACCCTGGATGAAAATTTGCGCAAAAGAATTGAAGCCACAAACACTAGCTTTTTAGCGTGTTAAAAATTGCGTGTTTTCTACCACACAACAAGAGAAAAAATTGTAATTAACCTTTGCTTGTGAATTAGGCTACGGGAAAATTGTAATTTTGGGGGTTGAAAAAGAGGGGTTTTTTTTTGTCCCAAGCACAAAAACAAGCTTAATTAACCCTGGATGTAAATTGCGCAAAAGAATTGAGCTGCCACAAACTACTAGCTTTGTCGTGTTAAAATTGGTGTTTTCTACGCTACACAACAAGAGAAAAAATTGTAATTAAAACCTTTGCTTGTGAATTGGCTACAGGAAAATTTTATTTTTTGGGGGTGAAAAAGACGTTTCTTGGAGTCACCACACCAAACAACGCTTTTTAAACCCCCTGGATTTTAAATTTGCGCAAAAAATTGAGCAGCCAAAAATGAAGGGGTATTTGTATTTAAAAAACTCTGTTTCTTTAAATGAATAAAACGGGAACTGGTTAGCCCCCCTTGGGATACTCAATGTGTTTTGTAGCAATAGATTAAAATGTAAATGCACACAGTGGACACACACTGGCTTCAGATCCAATCCCCCCAAAAAATCAGAAAAGAACTTAAGGAAGCAGTTTTTAAAACAACTGGAAAACCCCAAAAATTCGCTGTTAAAAATCAGTTCTTCAGAAAACAATCAGCCGGGCAGCACCTTCCCGATCTCAGTGACTCCCCGCGTCCCCCCCGGACTTATATAGTGCGGGTGACGTACAGAATCCCGCCTCTCTGTTGGGTTCATCTTCAATGTCATGCATCTTGCCCTTCTTCCCCCCAGGGTGCTTTGCCCCATGTAAACCCGTGCCGCAGCCATTTTATCAACAAAAGCACACTTCATTTACCCGAAGTACCCCCAAAATTTGACTTCGTTCAGAACCGAAGTTTTTCCCAAAAACTAAAAGAATTCATTTGTTAGAATCAATTCGCCCATCCCTAGAGGAGATACATTTACAAGAACTTTTACATGATATTATATTAATTTGTAATGGGAAACCAGAAGAGGAATTGACAGGAATACCATTTGTTGGGTAATGCAGATGTAATTGAGTAGAGCAACTTGCTACTGAGCATTTTGACTTTACATGCAGAAGATTGTACCATGGTTATGGACGCGAATTATTCCTATTCATTAAGCTACTCTGTCACCTAACATGGTTTGTGACATGGGAACTATGTCTGTCCCAGGATCGCTGGGAGGAATCTTGATTTTCACGGTTATGTCCCAAGGATTCAGGGTATAGGCCCTGAATCCCTTGCACTGCACTGTTAAATTCACTATTTGCACGACCACAGGACATGCAAACAGTGTGGACGCAGACTTGCCGGCTTTCAGCAATGCTCATCGTGACTGCTAGCAAGTGCAGCAGTACAGTGGCACTGGGGAAGTGTTATACGATGCTCCCATGATGTCACTGGCTACAGGGGGCTCATCCCGCCCCCTCAACTTGACTACACAGTCTAGCTCCAGGAGCAGCCAGCAGAGAGACGTAAGTGACCTCTGTCATCCCTCCCCTTCCTGTCCCCCCACCTAACCCACCTATTGCCCATCCAGCTTTCCTGGATGTTGGATAGGCCCTATCCTCCATAGCAGGCAACCAGATTTTCTGAGTGCTTGCTATGAGGGATGGCAAACAGTTTTCATGGGCGTTGAATAACCTATCCAGAATCCAGGAAAGTTGGGTGCTGTCCCATCTGTAGGGTTTCTTTTTTTTTTTCTTTACAGGTTTCCTTTTTCATCTACAACGGATTCGTTGAACTATGTTGGACCATCCTTGAATCTATTTATTTAATAAGATGGTCAATGAGGGTGGGTTTTGGAGAGTGTTTATTTAAATATTTTTTTTCCTGTTGTTTTTCTGTTTTTTATCTACATATTTTTACAGTGTTAGTAATAGAGGCCTCTAACAGATACCTCTCCTCTTGGTGTCACCCATCAGTGTTTTTCACCACAAGGCTGACACTAACCCCCTGTCAATATTACTCCAGTACTCATTGCACCAGAGGTACTGAGAAGAGCCGGTGTCAGAAATGGGTCATCTAACGTGATGGTGCTCTTCTGGGATGGCTGTAGGCTGGTATTTTTATGATGGGAAGGGATTAATATCCATGGACCTTTGCATTCTCATTTTTATTTTGGCTGGCTAGGAAAAATGCGGGGACCTCCCTTTAAAAAAAAAATTAAAAAATTGTTCTTTTTCTATTTTTAAAAATGTGGGGTTCCAGACTTATTTTTCATAACTAGCCAAAGTAAAACTGATAGCTGCAGCCTGTTACTATCAAGATGGGAAAGTCCATGGATAATGACAACTTCCCATGCTAAAAACACCAGCTTGAAGCCGCTCCAGAAGCAGACCATCACGTTAGATGGTCCTCCCTCTGATGGTAACCTGGTTCTTCCCAGTACCTCTGGTGCCAGGGTACTGAGGAAATAGTGACTGAGGGTTAGTGTCACCCTTGTAATTTAGATAAACACAGCTGACGGAAATCAAGCCCTGACAATAGTAATAAAGAGGCATATGTCAGACACATCCATTACTAAAACTGGAATAAAATGGTAAAAAAAAAACACATAAATCGAAAAAAAAATAAAAAATTATTTAAATAAACAACTCCCGATACCAACCTTCCTTGACCATTTTATTAAAAAAATAGATGCAACGCTGGTCTGATGTAGTCCATTAAATCCACTGTAGTCCAAATGAGGAAACTTGTAAAGAAATAGATAAAAAACAAGTTATTAATAAACTCCATCCTCTACAAACCATAAAGTTCATTGCTGCGGCTGATCTTCTGGGGATGCAGGGAATAGAGTAGGCACCACAGCCACACCACAATCTCCGGGAGGTTGGACCTCTGCCTAGGCTTAGTGCCGACACAAAATACAACACCCACTTAACACTCTATAACCCTCTTACACCGCCCATCACTCCATAGCCCCTCTACTCCACCTATCACACCAGTTTGTACAGAGGTGGGAACAGCTAGGAAGGTGCTGGAAAACTGATAAGTCTAAGATGTCTGAATGCTTATTTCTGCAGGAATGAGACTAGGTGAAGTTGTCATGGCAGTCTGCAGTGAAGAGAGAAGAAAAGGGAAAGCAAACAACTCATCATAGAATACGTGAACTGTAAGTCACTGGACATAACTGCACTTCAGATACATCTGCAGGCCTGCATACAACTGGTTTCTACCCCATATGGCAATATTGGTAGTAGTTGTAGCAGTGTAATGGTTTATATTCAGGAAAAGTATGGTGGTTTTATTCAGTCACTACATGGTGGTGATAAGTGGTCATGGTGTAGAAGTATTATTCAGTCACTATCTGGTGGTGATACTTGATCATGGTGTGGAGGTATTATTCATTCACTATGTGGTGGTAGTAAGCCGTCATGGTGTTGTGGTGTTGAGTCATTATGTGGTGGTGATTTGTGGTCATGGTGTGGTGGTATTATTTAGTCACTATATGGTGGTGATAGGTGGTCATGATATTTCGGTGTTATTTGATCTTTGTATATTGATATCATTGATAATATTAGTCCTGGTTTTGTCAGTAACAGGACAGTGATATTTGCTCCTTGTAAAGCAGTATCATACAGTCCCTGACAGAAGTTCTGTCACTTATCCATGTTGTGGAAACCAAAGCTTATAACCTGACTTAAAATTCATCCATTGGTTTTAGGAATGACTCATATGCAAGCTGAAACCCTCCCAAATCAGGTTTTGTAAACAAAAATAAATTTACTTCATTGCTGAAATATTGATCATTTAAGGAACACATAAAGGTCAGATTTTGGCAAGAGAAAAGTTTTGTCGCCTTGTCATATAATGCACCCAATCCTAGTTTACAGCCTCACCTGTGCTCACTAATTTATCAGTTACTTAGTGGGTGTGTATAAAAAGAACTCCAGCACCCCAGACCTTCACTTGAACTGCAATTTGACCTCTGACAACATGCCAAAAATCCACCCTGCGACCAAAGACTTGATTATCAAGAGGCTGAAGACCAGATGCACTGCAGAGGTGGCTGCCACCTTTAATGTGTCTCAGTGTCAAGTACAAAGAATTAAAAAAAGACTTGAAGAGACTGGAGATGTTTTTGACAAACCCGGGCTCGGCAGACTCCGAAAGACAACTGCTCAGGAGGAGCGTTTGTTGGTACGAAAATCAAAAGCAAGCCCCTCTTCCACTTCAGCACAGCTCCAACAGGCCTGATCACCTCAAGTCCCTGTGTCAAATAGAACAGTGTAGGATTCTGTCTCGAAATGGCCTCCATGGTCTAATGAGTGCCCCGAAGCTAGCACTTACAAAAGGCAATAAAAAAAAACGTGTGGCATTTGCCAAGGCCCACAGCCTGCTAAACAGATGGACACTGGAAAAGTGGCAGAAGGTGGATTTCTCAGATAAATCTTCAGTTGAATTACACCACAGCCGCCGCAAATACTGCAGGAGACCTACTGGAGCCTGTATGGATCCAAGATACACCCAGAAAACAGTTAAGTTTGTTGGTGGAAAGATCATGGTCTGGGGTTACATTCAGTATGGGGGTGTGCAAAACATTTGCAAGGTGGAAGGCAATCTCAATAGCCTAAAATATCAAGAAGTATCAGCTACCTCTTACATTCCCTATCATAAAAGGGGTCAAATTTTGCAGCAGGATGGTGCTCCATCTCATCCATCCATCTCTACATCAAAGTTCCTCAAGGCAAAGAAGATCAAGGTGCTCTAGGACTGGCCAGCCCAGTCACCAGACATGAACATCATTGAGCATGTTTAGGGTAGGATAAAAGAGGAAGTTTGGAAGACAACACCAAAGAATGTTGACAAACTCTGGGAAGCATGTAAGACTGCATTCTTTGCTATTCCTGATGTCAATCAATAAATTGTATGAATCATTGTCGAAACACATGGATGCAGTCCTTCAAGCTCATGGAAGTCACACAAAATATTAAATATGGCTCTCATAGCACCACAACTTAA
The DNA here is from genome assembly GCA_025379985.1 of Phyllomedusa bahiana. Lineage (NCBI taxonomy): Eukaryota > Metazoa > Chordata > Amphibia > Anura > Hylidae > Phyllomedusa > Phyllomedusa bahiana. The sequence goes on along the minus strand of JAODAL010041768.1, from coordinate 27,428 downwards.
TTCACCACTGTTATGAAACTTATCTTTGTATTTGAAATCAATTATTTGTTTGATTTTCACATTACTTTCTGTGGGCGACAAAACTTTTGTCTTGCCAAAATCTGACCTTTCTGTGTTCCTTAAATTATCAATATTTCAGCAGTGAAGCATATTTATTTTCATTAACAAAACCTCATTTGGGAGGGTTTCAGCTTACATATGAGTCATTCCTAAAACCAATGGATGAATTTTAAGTCAGATTATAAGCTTTGGTTTCCACAACATAGATAAGCGACAGAACTTCTTTCAGGGACTGTATGGTCACTAAATAGAAAAAAAGTCAGCTCACCATGATCCAGTATGCTGCAGGGACCCTCCGGGCTAGGGAGATAGCACTATAGCAAGCACAAACGTATGGTCCAGCAGTCCAAAGGCCAATAAAAAATCCAATATTTATTGAGTAATATTAAAATAAAACGGCAAACATGCACAGGGGAGATGAATGAAGCTTACGCATTTCAGGGCGACTGCCCCTTAATCATAGCATGTTTTACACAGGAAACAAGAAGTGTTTAAATATACATGGTGATGAACAGCTGATATAACTCACCTGTGGCAGAGAAGAGGCAGCTTGTAGGAAGATGACAACAATGCCTGGGCGCCGGTCACATGTGCTGCACTGAACATATCCGTACCATGTGCAAGAACGCCGGCGCCTTCCGTGGTTACAGCTTCACGCCCCAGTAGTGGACTGGAAGAAGGGTGAGTTCACCCATTGGGGTCAGCTATGTCACTCACGCTGCCTCAAGCCATTCCATTGGAGTCTGCAATCTGCTTCTCCACCTACACTGTCCACTCCGCTTCCAGTTCTTTCCATTCCTCCATCTGTACCTGAATCCCAGGCTGTGATGGCCTACATCAAAAGCAACCGATGAAAAGATATAATTTACAAGCCGCTCTCCTAACGGTAGTGGTCAACTACCCTAGTATCCTTCCTCACTCCCACCCATTCCCATTGTTCCAGCTGTTGATCCCCAAGTTCAAGAAGATTCCCTGATCTGACAAGACACCAAGCCTGAAGGAAGCTCCTAGGTGCCCGAGAGGAACATCGATGCTCCACATCTACTCCAGAGATTTCAGAAGAAGAGGGGGAGAAAGAGGAGGGTTAAAGGGGGGGACTGTCATGATGCATGCCGTGGTCCCTGCTCTGGACCCTGTCGGCATCTGTTCTCCTCTTTTGTTTCCTGCTGCTGTCATCAAGGCGCTGGCTCCCTCTGTACCATCTTTGTCACTTCAGCTGTCACCATGAGAGACCATGTCTTGTCCCTCTTACAGGCTGCAGCAGTAATCAGGCTGGCGACATCACTTTCTGCTGCATTTCTTATCTGAAAGACATGAGATTGTGTACTTCCTGACAAGTTTTAACCCTTTAGAGCTCTGTGGCCATGTGCACTACAGTTTACAAACCTCCAGCTCTCATGTCACTATAACATGTCACTATAGCAGAGCTGGTATTCCAATCAATGCAATAGATTGGAATGCAATAGCTCTGTAACAACCACTTTAAGAATAAAATAAGAACAAAGGAATTCTCATTAAGGGAATGACTGATGAATGTGTACATAACCTAATAAAATGAAATCTGCAGCGAATTAAAGTTAAGTATCAAATTTTATCATTAACAGATAAACACACTGCTTTATATACTGTTCTTTTCCTATAAAATTAGCATGTCTATTTGTTTGCTGTGGCTTAAAAACAAACAGCTTTGCTAAAGTACAAATCTTACACTAATCTAGAATAAAAGAGCGGCTCTGGCTGGATTTTATGTAAATTGTTTGTTCCAACAATCTCTGTTATTACAAAAGAGCAAAATGCAATGTTAGTGGCAATAAGTCAGTTCTTGACAAAGACATCTAGGGTCACTGCCAGATGTCTGATTTTTACAATACGTTCGTATGACCTATTAACTGGGGTTCAATTAAGCTTGGAACAATAGAGATAAAATCAGCGAAGCACAGGTATTTCCAGTTTATTGTGTCTCCAATCTATGGTAGTCAATAAAATGACTGAATTCAATTTTGTTTTTGTATTGTTGGAGCAGGATTACTATCGTTAAGGCCCTATTGAACAAACAGAGAATAGACACATATCTTTATTTACAGCTGTCTGCATGGGAAGAATGCAGTCTCTATTGCCCCATTTCTGCTCTGATAATCAACTTCACTATGAATTAGGCAAACACTAGCTTTCGGATACAAGGCAAAATGGTGTGTTATGAAGAGGTTGCTGTGCTATGAGAGTTTGTGAGCAATACAATTGCACAGTTAGGGCTCCTACTCCTTTTTTCCAATAGATTTTAAAAACGAAGACTAATTGGGGCAGATTCATCAATATTGTCTAACTCTTAGACAGCATAAACTTAGACTAGACATTTCAAACATGTGCCAGATTTATCAAAATTATGACTGCCTAGTCTTAGTTTACACCTTCTATTAGTTAGCTTACTTTATTTCACTAATTGAACCAAAATTTTGCCACATTTTTGGCACCTCGTATGTGAAGCTATGCCCCTTTGCAGAGGCCACACCCCATTTTTGGACAAGGTGCAGAAATGTCTAGAAACTATCTAAAACACTTAAAAAATGGGGTATGTATGTCAGTATGTTGGCATAATTGCTACAGTAAACGTGCCCTATTATGTAGAGTAATCATTGGTAAAATCTATGTAATACATGTTATAAAACTGAATTCTCTAGGGTTACACGAGCAGAATACATTAATAAAACTACCTAAAATTTATTGTGGCCTCTGATGAAAATGTTAGGGAACACAAGGATGGGGCATGTTGGCATTTATATGCCTAATACTTTGTTCTGCCAAGAGACAAGCTGTTGCCAAAAGTGTTTCACACGGGTGATGATCGGAAACAAACAAAAGAAAGGGCACTTCTGGACCTAATATTAACCTATATACTGGACAGGGTATCAAAACTACTGGTAACTGGTCACTTAGGAAATAGAGACCGGAATAATATGTATAATAAGTATTATCTATTAACCCTCTTCCGCCCTGGGCAGTAAATTTTCATCACTGCAGCAGGGAGTGTGGAGCTGGCTCACTTACTGACCCCACTCCATATGTGGCGGGTGCCAGCTGTAAGATACACCTGACATCCACTGCTAACAGCAGAAATTGGATCTGGCTCCCCGCAATGAGGTAGTGAGGTGTCGAATGGTTGCCTAATGAAGGCTTCTGTAGCTGCAATTTTACTGCTCCCATAACTTCCTGTATCTTGGTGCACCCTTCTGTGCTATGTTAATAAAGCAGAATGGAGTACAAGTGATTGCGCCCTCCATAGTGGTCAAGTATCATAGGGGGCATAATCACTAATAAAATAATAAAGAATATTAAAAGTTCAAGACATCCCCTTTTGCTATGTTACGAATAAAAAAAATAAAAATGTTAAATATAACCGGCATCGAGGTGTCCATAAATGTCTGATATATAAACATGTAACATCAGTACACCCCGTACTCTGAATACTGTAAAAGAAAAAAAATCCAAATTCCAAAGCAGTTGTTTTTCACATTCACAAAAAATTAGAATAAAATCAAAAAGTCACATGTATCCCAAAATAACCCATATTATTGGTCCCAAATATGGAGCTGCAGCGCAAATTTTAAAAAATAGACATTTTATTTTTAAAAAGTACTAAACCACTACAAATTTGGTATCATCAGAATCATATTGACCTGCAGAATACAGGTAGCTTGCCATTTATGCAGAACAGTGAACTCCAGAAATTTGAAACCCCTGTAAAAATGGCTCAATTGTATTTTTTATTTTTTTTGCATGTTCCATGCTACATTAGTATTTTTGGGGGCTCCACAGTACATTATATGGTAGCTCAATGGCACAGTTAAATAGTACATCTTGTCCCACAAAAAACAGGCCCTCATACGATCATGTAGATGGAAAAATGAAAAAGCTATGGCTCTCAAAAGGCAGGTGGAACAAAACTAAATCAAAAATACAAAAAGTACTGCATCATTAAGGGTTAATGAAATGCTTAATAAAGGAGCTACTAAAGGCCAATTTTCATCAGCTAAGAGATGACTTTAATGGCATAAACTATGACAATATCCTCAAAAATAAAACTACACACAATTAAATTAGACATTTTTAAAAGCATCCTTAAAGGGGTTCTGCCACGAGTGTGTTTAGCCTACTCATAGATACCCTCGGTCTGCTCCAGCATTGAAAAGTGGGCAAACTGTTCTTCTGCTCTACGGAAAGTCACGCCTCTCTGCAAAGTCATCCCACCTTTTCCCGTGTGCACTCCCAGGCCTAAATACTGAGAGTCAGCATCTGTAGCATGGTCTGCACTATAAGGAAAATGAATACTCTGTGCTAACATGAGTAAGGGTGGGTTCACACTGCAAAGTACAAAATCTGCTAGGTTTTGACTTCAGCAGAAATGCCCATCACAACTGGTATATGGACTTTTTTTGACACAAAAACTGGCCAGTTTTTCATCGGTCTACGTTATTTGAATGTTTTTTGTCCAGGTTTTTGTGCAGATTTTGTGCGGTTTGCGATTTTCAGACAATAACGTGGAGAATGATGCACTATAGTTCCCACACAATCCATAGGAAAAAAATAAAAAATAGAATAAAAAATAAATAAATGTATATAAAAATCATATTTATATAAAAATATACTATATATAATATATATATATATATTAAAAATAACTATATATATATATATATATCTACAGAAGGATTACTATGCATGGGACAGCCCATCTGATGTCATGTCTTTGGAAGCTTTATTGGCAACATCAGAGTTAGTTAGATACACACTTGTGGATATATTTTAAAGCACACCAGAAACACATTGCTTCTGTGTGTAAAATCATGGGAAAGTCTAAAAAAAAATCAGCCAAGATATCAGGAAGAGAATTTTAGACTTGCACAAGTCTGGATCATCCTTGGGTGTAATTTTCAGATCCCTGAAGGTGCCTTGTTCATCTGTACAAACCATTATACACAAGTACAAATAAGATGGGAATATCCAGCTATCATACCGCTCAGGAAAGAGACGGGTTCTGTGTCTCAGAGATGAATGTGCTTTGGTCCGATATGTGCATATCAACCCAAGATAAAAGAGAAAAGACCTTGTGAAGATGCTGGCAGAAGCTGGTAAGATTGTGTCACTATCCACAGTGAAACGAGTACTGTATGAACATGGGCTGAAAGGCCAATCTGCCAGGAAAAAGCCATTACTCCAAAAGAAACATATAAAATCCAGATTATTGTTTGCAAATGCATACCGGAACAAAGACCGACATTTTTGGAGACATGTCCTGTGGTCTGACTAAACTAAAAATGAACTGTTTGGTCATAATTACCATCGTTACAGTTGGAGGGAAAAATGGAGAAGCCTGGAAACCTAAGTACACCATCCCAACTGTGAAACACAGGGGTGGTAGCATCATGATGTGGGGTTGTTTTGCTTAAGGAGGGACTGATACACTTCACAAAATAGATGACATCATGAGCAAAGAAGATTAAGTGGCAATACTGAAGCAACAACTCAAGACATCAACCTGAAAGTTAAAGCTTGGGCGGAAATGTCTTCCAAATGGACAATGACCTGAAGCATACTGCCAAACTGGTTACAAAGTGGCTTAAGGATAACCAAATCAATGCTTTGGAGTGGCCATCACAAAGTCCTGATCTCAATCCTATTGAAAATTTATGGGCAAAGCTGAAAAGGCAGGTTCGGGCAAGGCAACCTACAAACATGGCTCAGTTACACCCGTTCTGTCAGGAGGAATGGGCCAACATTCCTACCAACTATTGTGAGAAGCTTGTGGAAGGATATCCAAAACATTTGACCCAAGTCATACAGATTTAGGGCAATGGTACTAAATGCTAATGAAATGCATGTAAACTTTTGACTCTGCTGAAAGCAATAAAAATGCCTTAAAATTACTCTGGCATTTGGCAAATATAAATAATTTTGGTAATCCTAATTGACCTAAAATGGGTAAGGTTTATTCTGATTTCATGTCAGATACTGACAAAAATATGCATTTGTATCTTTTTATATAGTCTATGTACACTGGTTTTAACTGTATACACACATACTGTATATATATATATATATATATATTTTATATATTTTTTTTTTTTATAGATATATTTTCTATGGATTGTGTGGGACCTATAGTTCATCATTCCCCACTTTTTTGTTTAAAAAACGCAAACAGCACAAAATCTTCACAAAATGTCGACAGAAACTTGGACAAAAAACAGTCACTAGCTTTCTGCACGATTCCCACTGACTTCAATGTTAAATTTCTATGCAGAAACCGGGCACTAGAATTAACATATTCTAAGTTTTTCGGAATGCCAAGGGCCTGAAAAGCTATCAATTCAATGTTGACTGCTGAATTGTTTTTATATTAAAGTCTATGGTGATGGTTGCTTGTCAGTTTTGAGACAGTTTCTAAAATCGCAAACCGTCTGAAAAACTGACTAATAAGCCATATCATGGCGACAAGCTCTAAGGGTTGTAGTGTAGTGGTTAGGAGACTGACTTTGCAATGCTGGAGTCTGTAGTTCAAGTCCCTACAAGGAGTTTATTTTTCATAAATCATGCACAGAGATGTTAAAATATATGTAAATGTACATATAAAGCTCCCCTTAATTGTGTCCCATGCTCACAGTAGTCACACCAAGCACTTCCATCATATACTATATATAAACTAAGGCGTGGGACCTCTGGAGATAAATATATATATCTATGTAAATATACACTTATAGAGATGTAAACATACTTTCACATCTCTCTACAAATGTGTATGATTTGGGGAAAAAAAATCACTATAGGGGCTGAAACTACAAGCTCCATCATTACAAAGCCAGTCACTTAACCACTACACTACAAAACATTCTTGCAGGCAGAAGAAAGTGTATCTACTCTATCACAAGCACAGCCCACTGGCAAGGGAATATGTGCTGTGGTCCAAACTGAGAGGAGTGTGCAGGTGTTGACAGGCGCACTCCTGAGAACATACCAGAACTGAGCAGATCAAATTGCACAAGCGCAGCCTGGTCTTACATTGTAAAGAAGCTGGTCGGATCCCCTGGATATATCAGTACACTACAGCATCAGGAAAAAGATGTTACTGAATAAACTGTACATACAATTTAATAACAATAAGGCTAGGTCTACATGGCTAGATACAACAAACCCAAAAACAAGGGTAATCCAGCAGTATTCAATCCACTTGTATCTTTTATTCCAAACGATAGTGTTAACAGGACAATGCAAACATAGCGTTTTCCCGCCAACGCGTTTCTGACAGGTCCTTGATCACGGTTAGGTAGGCTAGGTCTACATGGCAGTGGACAAAACACAACCTCAAAACCAAATCCTAAAAATCTTCATAAAACTGAGTCTTTTGTCCACTGCCTGGCAAAAGTGGCTGATAAAAGGTTAATTTGTTTGACGCATTTTGCGCTTTTTGCGCGTTTTTGACGTGTTTTTGCGGCATTTTTTACAGAGATGCATTATAATAGATTTACTATGTATTTCTGCAAAAAAACGCACCAAAAACATGCCAAAAAATGCACCAAAGAACATCCGACGCTTTACCATAGACTCCAATAGTACATTTTCTGCCCTGCTCAGTCGTTTTTTGCAACGTTTAAAAAAACGACCAGCAAATAAAATGAGCAGAAAAAAGATGTTCTGTGGAGACGACAGGATGTTTTTGTTATAGAAGTCTATGGGACCTCTTTTCAGTTGTTCTTTCAGTGTTTTTAGAAAATTAAAAACGCTGAAAAAACTTCAGTGTTTCTGTGCTATGTAGACATTGCCTAAATTAGAAAAAGTTTTAATATTACATTTCTAAACTTCCTTTGTCAACTTTGCTTGGTGGCAAAACCCTTTTAATCAGTATTCTGAAAAATATATACTTTTTGGGAATAAATGCCTTAAAAACAGGAGAATACAAATGTGGTTAAATAAAACTAAGAGTGCAATAAGTGATAAAAAGAAAATGTTTAAGCTACTAAAATAGGAAGGTAGTGACAAGGTACTAATAACTTACAGAGAAACAAATTGTGTAAGATGTAAAAAAATAAATAATGGCAACAAAAACTAAAAAAGGATCTTCGTCAAAGAAAGCAAAATATTCTTTACAATTACAAAAATAGTAAGAAATCTGAAGCTTAAAATGTCGGCCCCCTCAGAAATAATCTGAAGGAGGATGAGAAATAGGTAAGTCTATCAAATGCCTTCCTTCTACTGTATTTACACAGGAAAACCCAATGACAGATGGCATGATAAGGGATAATGTGAATCTTCCACTGAATTTCATCTGTTTTACCCAACAAAAAGTGTAGTACCACCTTAACCCTTTACTGACATATGACGTACAGGTAGGCCTGTGACGATGGCTAGATAAAAGTAGGCGCATGCCTAGGGTGCCACTTCATCCCAGGCAGACAAGGGGGCACAATGAGGTGTAGAATGTACCAGAATACCTGGTCCCGGTCATACAAACAGGTAAATCATAGGTGGCCAATATTGCTTCAAATTGACGTACTTGAACATCATGGAGATCATGTGGGCTCAGCTTCTGGAAACTGTCTGTAACTGTCATCCAGGAGCTGGCCATTTAACCCCCTAAATGCTGTGGTTCACAGAAAAGACCTTAATTTGGGTTTGAAAGAGGGAAGGGGCTCCCTCTGTCACCAAATGGGTGGGGGGCCGGACGGGAGAAAAAAACCCCCTTCTTTGACCCGATGCCCCTAGCCAAAAGGGAAGGGCCCCGGTTCTAATGACAGCAAAGGTCTTTTTGGAAAAAGAAATAAAAAAAATACAAATATAATAAAAAGGGGTTAAAAAAAAAAGTGAAAATGCCACCATTGTTCACTTAACAAATGTTTTAAAAAAAAAAAAATTTTTTATTATTTTTATTATTATTTATAATTTTTTTAAATTTTAAATTTATAAATTTTTTTGTAAGGAATGGGAACCGTGGATTATTCCCAGTTGGAGCTGGGCGGTACAGCCCCAAGGTAAAATTTTAAACCCCAAAAAAGGGCCAAAGTGTCCATCTTTAATTTTTGTTGGGACCCTTCCCCTGCCCAAAAGGGGAACCAAAACGGGGGGTTTTCCCCCCCCCCCTTTTTTGGTGGAAAGGGCAGGGTCCCGTGGGGGGTGACCCCTTTTCTGGGGTGGAAACCCCTTCCCTGTTGAGAAAGGGCGTTCCCCTCTCCCGGTGTAGGGGGGAATACCTGTGTTTTAAGGCCCCAAACGATTTTTTTAATTTTTAAATATTTTTTGTGTGCGATTATACGTTTTGTTCTTCTGGGAAAAAACACACGGAAGCAAACACCTTTTTAACCTTTTTTTCCCCCCCGTCTCATCCCTAAGCATGAGTGACCCAGAGTGTAAAAGTAAAATTTTATTTATAATAATTATATTTTATTTATATATTATTGTAAACTTCACTCATGTTTGGGAACCCCATTGGGACCCCCCTTGGAGGTCACACTTAGCTCTTGAGATCATCATCCTTGGTAGAACAATATTGGCACCAATATCACAACGCCCACACGTCTGTGTGTGAAACTGGCCAGCTTTATTCTCATGTATAGGATAACAGCAATCCATACAAAACGCAAATAAACTTTTGGTTTAGCCAAAACTAAATCATAGAGACCCTCTCTACCTGTCGTCTGAACCGATTGTCCAGCCCCACAGACACCCTTTTACCGCCCATGGTTCATGCTTTAAAAAACCCCGGGGGGGAATAGGGGGGTAGAAAGAGCCCTTTCACCCTTTTCGGTGCCCCAACCTTCAGGAAGCAAACCACACCCCCTGATCACCTGGATTACCAGGCTATTTATAGGCCCCCCAGAGACTCCAAAAGTCTGCCAGAAGTGGGAATGGCACCCCAACCCAAAGCTATAGCCGTTCCGAGAAAGGGAACCCAGTGTTGCAACCCATGGGTATGGTGCAAAAAGGGGCCTTTTCCTACCCAGACCAAGTTTGGGTGCACATCTGCAGCAGGTATCCTTCTATATTCCACCTAGTGGCAGAAACATGCGACCGCCTAAGGATGCTCTGCCACCATATATAACATATTTGGTATCGTCACATGATTGATGACATGGGATATAAACTATTAGATTTTTTAATCCACAAAATGAACGCCATAAAAAAATTCTCTGAGTTGAGAACTGCCCATCGGTTCATTGGGGTAATTTGTTGTCCCAGACTGGGTGGTTAGGTGATAAGGGGGGAAGGACCAGGAAAACCTAATGGTATATGTCCTTTGATTGGACCATTGTAATGTGTTGGGGGATGTTAAGGTTGGATAGACAGACCATCATCTATCCATCCTGTGAAGTAGATAATACTCCAGGCACCATGTCAAAAGTCACATTTGGAGATAGCCTATTACCCGCGCCCTCAAAAAACAGTCTGTCAATCACTTACAACATTACTAACTGGACTCTTTAACCCAGATTAAGCAAGGATTTAAATTAATAAAATATAAGTTCTGCTGAATCTTTCCTCATAGGACAATACATCAATCTGCTCAGCACTTCCTGCTCTATAACTTGATGGCACATCAGATACTATGTTCAAAGTGACAGTTTGCCTTTAAAGCATGTGTCATGAGAAAACAATTTCAAAATCACTTGCATAAGTAAAAGCATTAAAAATGTATTCACTGGTAAAGTGATAGATGTCAGATTTGAAAATGGGGCCGGCTAAAGCTTAAAACTGGCTGCGATGGTAAGGAGGTAAAGTATGAAAACTAAGAAATAAACAGTTCCATATGACATTCACCCCCGAAACTAAGAAACTAAGTCCCGTGATAGACAGACCTTTATTCTTAATATTTAAAAACTTGTTTTAAAAAACTTGTTTTAAAAATTTGTTCCATAGAACTGATGCATTACTTATGTGGTATTCAAAAAGGGATCAAAAATTGAGCCCGGAAACTACAGGTGTGTAAGCTTAACTTCTATTATGGGTTAACTCCTTAACAACCGCCCACCGTCTTTTGACGTCGGCTGATGCAGGTCGTTCATCTGCAGCGACGTCTTTTGGCGTCACTGCAGACATCAGAGTTTGCGGCCCCAGGTGCCGCAGCCGCGCTGGGAACAGGGCTGTACTATACAGCACTGTTCCCAGCACAGCTCCTGCAAGCGCAGAGGAACAGGGGAAACCAACGCTCTCTGGTGCTTTAACACTTTGATTGTCGCAGTTTGTTACCACAGCGCAATCAAAGAGTTTCTCTGCTCTGTCGGGTGATCGGGACATCCGGTGAGCTGACAGAGCCCGGAGAACGGCTGCACAGTCAGCCCTGGGGCACTAGAGTAGCCCTAGGGCTGTCTGTGTAACAAGCCAGTGATCAGGGCCGACTGTGAGCTGCCCTGATCACTGCCTCTGTCTGACACAGATTATAATGTATTAGCATATATGAATATGCTACTACATTACTAAGTGTAAACAAAATAAATAAAAAATAACACAGTTATCCCTTCATGGGATTTAAAAAAAAAGTAAAAAACATAAAAAGTGTAAAAAAATAAATAAATAAAAATAAATAATAAAATAAAAATATTTAATAAAAAATAATTGTGCATACATTACACACAAAAAACATATTAGGTATCCGCACAACTGTAATAACCTGTAGAATTAATCTAACAAGTTATAAAGTGTGATATGTGAATGGTGTAAAAAAAAATAAAAAAAAATCTGCAATTATTTATAAGTGAACTTAACCTATTCCCCCATAAAGTACAACTCGTCTCGAATAAAACGAGGCCTCATCATTGAAAATAAAAAAAGTTACAACTGTTGAAACGCAAATAGGCAAAAACGAAAACAAATGTTCTGGTCATTAATTACTTTTCAGGTGTTCGGCTTAAGGGGTTAAATATTTTAATGTTTTTAAAGAGATCCTATCCTGGAGTATCTCAGTTAAAATAATCATATAACACAGCACAGCTGTATGAGGAATCAATCCTGTCAAACTATTCTGATCAGCTTCTATGAGGAGGTAAGCTTCAGACTGGACCTGGGTAAGAATGTAGATGTTGTCTGTTTGGGCTTCTCAAAGTGATTTGATAGTGTGCCACATAAAAGATTGGTGCAAAAATTGAGAATGATGGGACTGGGGGAAAATATATGTAAATGTGTTCACACTTGGTTCTGCGATAGCAAATAGAGGGTGGTTATAAATTAAAAATACTTGTGTCACAGTTTCAAGTGGCAGTTGCAGGATATTGGTATGCACACCACTAGATATAGTGCTCGGTGGAAGGGTAAACACTTCTTTATGGACACAAACCAGCAGCAATCCAACATCTCTGCAGATTTCAATAGACAGAAAAATACTGAGTATATTAGTGATTTCAAAGTGCATGTACACTAACTACATTATATATAAAAGTCTAAGGACATTATCTTAGTCCAGATGAGGACCTACACTAAACAATCTTACCTCTCTTGGTGCTTTTCTAGGCCTCCATGCTTTTCAGCGCATGAGGGTCCTAGCTATACTTTAGTTTAAAAGTTAAAAGAGCCACTGGTCTTCTGGAGGAAACTGGGCATGGTTGGATGTGCTTGGGTGTAGTTAGAGGCGTGCTCCGGTGTGATGTCATGTGATTAGGCAGGGCCCTGTGTGCTGCTTTGCCCCAGGGTCTGTTCTGTTAGTTGTTGCTTAAGATGGATAACACTCAGAGGATGTTTTCAGCCACATTATTACATTAGGTGTTACCTGCCATTACACGTCTGATTAGGTCCTGACCACTAAACCAACAAGTTTCAATGTCATTGTAGTACACATTTACAAGTACTGAGGCCCCTAGAGGCCACACAGCATATAACATATTGCTACGTCTTTTCTCTTTTAACTGGAGGAACAATGATAATAATTAAGCACAATAATTAACATAACCAAGTTAGAGATAACTATAATACAGTGCAGTTAGATATAATCCTTGAGGTGGGCAGGCTTTCTGATCATTCTGCCAGCTTTAGTAACATAAGACATGTCATTATCTACATCTTGTTGTTCTTCTGTATCTGGTAATCTGCCTTCTGATATTATCTGTCTCTGGCCAGAATTCTCATGATGATGGTCAGCAGTATCTGTTGGTTCTTGGCTTGTACTTGCTGCCTCAATGTCTTGGGTGCCAGGATACTGTTCAAAAGGCCATGAATCATCTTGTTCTTGTGTTTCCCTCAGATATCTCCGATTTCTCCTTAGTCTTCTTCCTTCTTCTGTTACAATTTCGTAGGACCGAGGTCTTAGTTTCTGGACAAACTTTGCCTTTTTCCAGTGTTTGTCATATTTGCTGCTTGGCTGTACCCATATGTGATAATTCCTTTGGAGATCAGGCAGATCCTTTGCAGATTTAACGTAATAGAAAGCTTGCTGATCTTGATTAATCTGGCCATGGATTCCGCCAGGGTACCTCTGCCCGAACTCCGGGACGTTACGACGGCCGTCGCTCAGCAGAGCCAGCGTATCGACCAGCTTGCAGCCATGATGCAGAACCTTGGGGGCTCGTCTACCTCCACCTGCAGCTGCTTTCGCCACTCCTGCACCAGTTGCTCCTGCAGCCATGGTGCTACCTGCTCCTGCACCGGGACCTCCTCTGCCCCTGCCGCCCCCCTCTCGCTAGATGGGACCCCAAGAAGTGCAGAGGCTTCATCAGTCAATGCTCCATCCATATCGAGATGTTGGGGCATCAATTTCCTACTGAGCGGGCTAAGGTGGCCTTTATAATTAGCCTCGTTACGGGCGAAGCTGGGCCTGGGCCACTCCGTTATGGGACCGAGGAGATCCGCTGACGGCTAATCTGCAAGCCTTCCTCCAGGGGTTCCTCTTCGAGGAACCTGGCTGCACCTCCTCCGCTGCTGCAGTTCTGCTTCGTCTCCGTCAGGGCGACTCCACTGTGGGTTACTACTCCGTGCAATTCCGCACCCTAGCCTCTGAACTGGACTGGAACAATGAGGCGTTGGTGGCAACCTTCTGGCAAGGCCTCTCGAGGCGCATTAAAAATGAGCTCGCGGGTCGGGATCTGCCCTCCTCTCTGGACGAACTGATTCGGTTGGCCACCCGAATCGACATACGCTTTGACCTGCCTGTCCTATTGACCTGCAACCCAGTACTACGCCTCCCCAAGGCAGAGTCTACCCACTTTCTGTCCCGGAAACCAAGGCGATGTCGGAGTACATTCAGGATAATCTCCGTAAGTGCTTTATACGCAAGTCTTCCTCGCCTGCAGGGGCCGGATTCTTCTTTGTCGAAAAGAAAGATGGAACTCTGCGGCCCTGTATCGATTATCGTGGCCTAAATATAATCACCATAAAAAATCGATACCCCCTGCCTTTGATCTCGGAACTGTTTGATCGCCTACGTGGCGCAAATTTTTTTTCCAAATTGGATCTACGCTGTGCTTACAACCTGATTCGTATCCGGGAAGGCGACGAATGGAAGACGGCCTTATACCGGTGACGGCCACTTCGAATATCTCGTCATGCCATTAGGCCTCTGCAACGCTCCGGCTGTGTTCCAAAACTTCGTCAACGAGATCTTCCGCGACCTGCTCTATGTCGCGTCATAGTCTATCTGGACGACTTTTTAATCTTCTCTCCAGATCTAGAGACTTCCCCGCCACCACGGTCCGCCAGGTGCTTTAGACGTCTCCGTACCCACCAGCTCTATGCCAAACTGGAGAAATGCCTGTTTGAACGCACTCCTTGCCCTTCTTAGGGTACATCGTTTCGGATCAAGGTCTCCAGATGGACCCTCCAAGCTTTCAGGGTCCTGCAGTGGCCCCGACCCCTGGGTCTCCCCTCCATCCAGCGCTTTTTTGGGGTTTTGCTAATTATTACAGGCAGTTTATCCCGCAATTCCCCCACACTGGTGGCCCCCCTGGTAGCCCTCACCAGAAGAATGCTAACCCCAAGTCCTGGCCCGAGGCCCAAGGGAAACCTTTAAGCGTCTTTTAAAACAGCCCTTCGCTTAAGCTCCTGTTCTGTCTCACCCGGACCCACAGCGCCATTTGTCCTAGAAGGGACGCCTCCTCAGTAGGTGCCGGCGCTGTCCTTCTTCAAAAGTCCTCCTCAGGGAGATGCGGACCTGTGGGTTCTTCTCCAAGAACTTCACTCCTGCCGAACGTAATTACACTATCGGTGATCGGGAACTTCTGGCCATAAAATTAGCCCTAGAAGAATGCCGTCACTTACTGGAGGGGGCTCGCCATTCCATTGAGATCTTCACCAATCACAAAAATCTTCTGTATCTCCAGTCTGCTCAGCGTTTGAATCCTTGGCAAGCCCGGTGGTCGCTCTTCTTCGCCCGCTTTAACTTCCTCCTTCACTTTTGGCCAGCCGAAAAGAACGTCAGGGCAGACGCCCTCTCGAGATCGTCGGACACTGTGGACCTAGAGCCGCCTCTGCAGCACATAATTCCTCCTGAACGGCTCCTCACGGCGGCTCCTGTGGATCTTACAGCTGCCTCCTTTGGGGAAAACCTACGTTGTATGCATGCGGCCTCGTATCCTAAAGTGGGGACATGCCTCTCGAACAGCTGGGCACCCTGGAATCCTTAAATCTCTGCAGCTAATCTCTCGGTATTATTGGTGGCCCACCCCTCGTTGTGAATTTTGAGAATTTGTCCTGGCCTGTACCTTTTTGTGGCCGCAATAAAGTGCCTCGTCTCAGACCTGCGGGTCTGCTTCGCCTCTCCCGGTTTCCAGAAAGACCCTTTGGTCCCATATAAACCATGGATTTTGTTACTGACCTCCCGGCCCCCCCTCTGGAAACATGTCATCTGGGTGGTGACAGATTTGATTTTGAAAATGGCCCACTTTGTTCCCTGCCCGGGTTACCCTCTGCCCCCACAGTGGCCCGCATTTTTTCCACCCATTTTTCGGTTGCTCGGCCTTCCGTTGCATATCGTCTCAGATAGGGGGGTTTCCCGTTTGTGTCGAATTCTGGCGGGTTCTATGTGGGCAGATGCAGATTCAGCTTGACTTTTTGTCTGCATACCACCCTCAGACTAACGGGCAGGTAGAGAGGGTTAACCAAGTGTTAGGTACCTACCCACAACATTTTGTTTCTGCCCGTCAGGATAATTGGTCTGACCTCCTCCACTGGGCAGAATTTTCTTATAATTCTCTTGACTATGAATCCGCTGGGGCCTCTCCTTTTTTGTGGTGTTTGGGCTACATCCCGCCCGCCCCTCCCTCTGGCTACTTCGTGTCATGTTCCTGCCGTGGATACCCAGGTGTGTGACATCAAGGCACTCTGGCAAACCACGCGTCAGGCCATTCTACGGGCCTCCGCTCGCACCAAAATCCAGGCTGACAGGTACCGTAGACCTCCGCCCCTATTTAAGCCAGAGTTTGGTTGTCCGCCAAATACATCCACTTCAAGGTTCCCTGCTATAAGTTAGGCCCCAAGTATCTGGGCCCTTTTGTTGTACTTCGGCAACTTAACCAGGTGTCCTACAAGCTCCGCTTGCCTCCTACTCTGCGTATCCCGAACGCCTTCCATGTTTCGCTCCTCGAGCCTGTGGTGCTGAATCACTTCTCCCGTGGATCTGTCTCGCCTTCTCCTGTGGCAAACTACTATAACATCTTTGAGGTCAAAGAGGTGCTGGTGGGGAAGACAGTGAGGGGGAAGTGGTTCTTTCTTATTGACTGGAAGGGGTTCGCGCCGGAGGAGCGTTCGTGGGAACCTGAGGGCAACCTGTCACCTGAACTTCTCTCCAAGTTCCGTAAAGGGGGGGGGGGGGTTTAACTGTAATGGGGTCCGGTTGTGTTGCCGCGGGCTCCCCCGCGTTCCATGCCCCCACTGCCCATGTCCCTGGCGCCAAGTTCTCTTACTGCCCGCACTCCTGTGGAACGCCGCTCCTGCCTGTCCCGGCCGCCGTGTGGTACCCATTTGCTTAGGGCGCGCGTGCGAACGGCTGGTCTGGATTTTAAAGGGCCAGCGCCATTAATTAGTTATTGACGGCCGCTGGCCCTTTAAAGGAATATGCCCCAGCCAGGGCTTTCGCTGGGCGTTTTATTCGGGGCTCGGGCCCGAATAAAACACCCTGTTCCCCGAGTCTCCCGGGCTCCAGGCCTCTGCCCTGGGCCTGGACACCGACTGGCCCTTCAGCTGCATGTGCGTCCGCTGGACGCACACTCAGTGAGGGTTCTCGGGGGCAGAGAGCGGTCGCTTCCCTGCCCCGCAGACAGTGTGGGACCGGCTCGGGGTCCGACACTAGGGGGCCGCCGGGTCCTCACAGCGCTGAGGACCCGCCGCGGCCCCCGTGCCCTCACCCCGGAGCGTCGCGATGATGTGATGTCATCGCGACGCTCCCTTTCCTCGGGCGAAAACAGCCGTCATAGGCCGTGCGCCCGAGGAGCTGCCGGAGGAGCGCGCTGGCCGGGGGAGTTAATTATGAGTATAAATTTTGTTATTTTTAAACGCTTTTTACCTGCCTCAGTGCCCCTATAAATCCCTGCCTGTGGCCCTATAATTGCCTGCCTGTGCCCCCCATATTCTGCCTGTGGCCCCCATATCCCTGCTGTGGCCCCCATATGCTGCCTGTGGCCCCCATATACTGCCTGTGGCCCCCATATCCCTGCTGTGGCCCCATATCCCTGCGGGTGGCCCCCATATCCCTGCCTGTGACCCCCATAATGCTCCCTTTTGGCCCCCATATCGCTGCCTGTGGCCCCCATATCCCTGCCTGGGGCCCCCATATCCCTGCCTGTGGCCCCCATTTTACTGCCTGTGTCCTCCATATCCCTGCCTGTGTCCCTATATACCTGTCTGTGGCCCCCATATCCTGCTTGGCCCCCATATCCCTGTCTGTCCCCCTATAATGCCTGCCTGTGGCCCCCATATCCCTCTCTGTTGGCCCCCATATCCCTGCCTGTGGCCCACATAGCTGCCTGTGGCCCTATATCCCTGCCTGTGGCCCCCTATCCGGGCCTGTGGCTCCCATATCCCTGCCTGTGGCCCCCATATCCCTGCCTGTGACCCCTATGCTGCCTGTGGCCCCCATACGCCTCCCTGTGGCCCCCATATGCCTGCCTGTGGCCCCCTTTACGCCTTGCCTGTGGCCCCCAAACGCCTGCCTATGGCCACCATATAAAACGCCTGCCTGGGGCACCATATGCTGCCTGTGCACCTATATACCGCACTGTGGCCCCCATATACTGCCTGTGTCCCTATCTACCTGCCTTTGGCCCCCATATACTGCCTCAGTGACCCCATATACTGCCTCAGTGACCCTATATTCTGCCTCAGTGCCCCCATATACTGCCTGTGGCCCCATATACTGCCTCAGTGCCCCTATATACCTGCCCGTGGCCCCATATACTGCCTGTGGCCCCATATATCTGCCTGTGGCCCCATATACTGCTTCGGGGCCCCCTATATACCTAACTGAGGGGGATGCTATACCATAAATTAAGGAGTTGCTGGAAATGTGAGGAATCTTAAGATATTTGTGTCCAAATCCTCAGGGACGAGTCTTGGCCGGGAGCAATCAGCATGAAGGTGTGAACCGGATGGAGAAGAAAAGGGAAAGTGAACGACGCTGATCAGAAAAGACGTCTCCGGGGAGTCACTAAATGTAACTGCAGTGTAATCACTTATATGTCTGCAGAGTCTACATACAACTATAACTACCCACTACTGGTCACTGTATGGGGTAATATACAGTCCTCAGGTCTGTGTACACTGGTGTCTACCACTATCTGGTCACTGTATGGCGGTTTGGGATATGTAATTAGAGCCTGGGGTACAGCTGATGGTCCATGTGGGGGTTGGTTCGGTCTGGGTCTGGCAGGATTAATTGAGCCTTAATAGTAATAGTTTGGGGTCTTGGTTTTGTAGGAGGTTTTTAGTAACAATCACTTGTCTGGTAGATTTGCTCCCTGTGTAGGTGGATTTTTGGTGACTGTTTAGGGGGATTGTCATATGAAGGTGAGACGTTCTGAAAAAAGTAAATTTTTCATTGGTGATTTTTACTGTACAGTGACTGCTGAGGAGATGGGCGGGATCTGGTGGGATGTGCAGAAAAAATTTTTGACAGGAACAGAAGGTTTTACTCTGTAAAAAAACATCCGCAGTTCACAATGAGGCGTGAAAAAAAGTCGTGTGAACCCAGCCCTACCCAGAAAAACACAAAGGGCCCGAGCCCCGGATGTTTTAGGACCCTAGCAACGCCCCTGCCCCCAGCAGTCTCTGCCAGATTTTTGGTGTGCGCACCTTGTCTTTAGAGAGTGTTGGAGTTTCCCTTTGATTTACTTGTACCAGTCCGTTCCGCTAGTTTCCTGACCTTGCCTGTTTTTCCGCCTGTCCTAACCGTCTGCCCGTTTCTGACCACGAACCTCTGCCGCCTGCCCTGACCTTCTGCCTGTTCCTGACTACGCCTCTGGATTTCGATTTTGTACCACGCCATACCCCGGCCGCCATCGCAAGCAAGTCACGTCAGGGGTTTGCGACCTGGTAAACCTCACGCCCGCAGCAAGTCCATCCGCTTTGCGGCAGGCTCTGGTGAAAACTGGGGGCTACTTACACTCTGCTCCCTGGCATGGCTTAACTATCATCGCTTGCGGTGGTCCAGCAAATCCACCGAACCCTTACAGCTTTCTCCTTTAAAGATGGCTTGCTGCACTGACAGTTCATCTCTTATGTGGAGGAAAGGAGAAACTTTCTTTGGAGCTTGTACTTTGGCCAGTCCTGCAAGATGACAGTCTTTAAGATCTGGAGATTTCTATCCTTCTTTGTGTACATCTGTCTTTGTTTCAGCCTATCTTTTGACACTGCAAGGTAACCACACAAGTTGACGTTTGTAGTGTCATTGTCTTCCTCATTTGTGACAGGTAAGTAAGCTCTGCTTAGAGTATCTACAATCAGCAAGTCTATTCCTGGACAGTAGCATATGTCAAAATCATATTTCTGAAGTCGTTTGAGCATGTGCTGTAGTTTCTTTAGGGCATTTAGAAGGGTTTCTTTGCTCTCCAAAGGTTTGTGATCCGAATACACTGTTATTTGTCAACCATAGGTGTACTGGTGGAGCTTCTCCATCCCGAATACCACAGCCAGTAGTTCTTTCTCAATTTGAGCATATTCCTGCTCTGTTTTTGTCAGAGCTCTGCTTGCAAAGGTGATTGGCTATTTGTCCTGCAATAATGTGGATCCCAGGCCCTTCTCTGAAGCATCACATTGCACCACCACTTCTTGATCTAGATCAAAATACTTTAGGGTTGGTGCATCGGCAATAGCCATCTTTACTGATTGGAAAGCAGATTCCTGGCTTTCTGTCCATTCCCAGAGCATTTCTTTGTGGGTTAACTGTCTCAGTGGCTCACAGAGGTCTGACAGATGGCTGCAAAATTTGGAAAGATACTTTACCATGCCCAGAAATGTTGTATTCCACAAACATCAGTAAAGGTAGGCAAATCTTGTATTGCTCTCATGTTGTGCGGATCCACTTTCACGCCACTTGAGGTCAGAAGATGTCCAATATATGGAACTTGTGTAATTTTTAGCTTGACTTTTTCTAAATTCAACTTTATTAGTTTTGCTCTACATCTGTTCAAAAATCTTCTGATCAAAATCCTTGATTGCAGATTCCATATCTTCATCTTCTTCCACTATTAATATATCATCTGCTATTGTTTTTACTCCAGGAAGTCCTTCCAAAGCCTACATCAATTTCCGTTGGAAGACCCCTAGAGCAGGTTTTATTCCCATGGTCATTCTCAGCCATTTATAACGTTCGAATTGAGAAGAAAATGTTGTCAATAAACTTGATGCTTCATCCAGTTCCACATGCCAGAATCCATTTTTAACATCTAAGACAGAATATATTTGAGAGTTTGATAGATCCAGTAGAACATCATCTATTGTCAGCATTAGGTAATGATTTATTTTCACTGCCTTGTTGAGTGGCCAAGGATAAATACATATTCTTAACTTGCCTGATCCTTTCTGCACTATGACCAAACTGCTGATCCAATCTGTGCTCCTATGGACTGGTGCTATCATGCTTCTGTAAGTCCTGCAGTTCTTCTTTCAGTCATTGCATTAAAGCTACAGTTACTCTTGCAGGTAATCTGGTAGGCTGCACTGTATTATTAATTTCTAGCCTATATTTACCTTCAAGGTACCCATCAACTTCAAATAAATCAGCATACTCAGTTTTTATTTCCTCAAAATACAAATTGTGCTCTGCTTTTGGTTTGGGATCTTGTATACTATGGAAAACTTCAACACACATAATGGGCGACATGTATGAATTCTGGCGCTAACAGGCCAGTTCTAAATCGCTTTAAAGCAGTGTAGAATTCGCCAGAATGTATGATCCTGTTCTTCTGCAAGTCATAGATACAGGCGTATTGTAGTGCCAAAAGGACAAGTCTAGCTCAGGCAGACCACCTTTAACCTGTTTAACTGTTATGCGCCAATGTTTGGCATCAAAGAATCATAAATGTGTCTGCTTCTATGAATGTGTTGCGACACGCCCCCAGAATGCCCCAAATCTTTGGCGCATTAAAAAGTGTCATGCATGAGCTTATCGTGCCAAAGTTTGGAGTGCCACTATTCATACATCTATAGAACAGGTCTACTGAAGCTATTTGACGACAGAAAACTGGTGCAGCCCCTTTCTTACATGTCGCCTAATGTTCTGAGACTGTACTTTTATTAAGTCCATTGCCTGAATGACTTTTACTCCCAGGCAGCATAGTAAATTCTACTCTGCAACTCTTTCTATTACATGGATTCCATTTTTAAAAATTTACTGCGCCTAGTTTCAAAACATTTTGTTGTATTTTTCCTTACTTGGCAGTTGGCCAATGGAAACATTGAAGCACGGGGAATACATTGCTCCACAATCCAACTGAATTTAAGGGGTTTCTACCCAACAAAGGGTTGCAAAAATTTTTGGCATCCGGGCTTCTGGCTGCCTGATTACATTGTGATTATCTATTGATGACTGCAGCTGTAGCCATGCAATGTCCTCTGCACTGTCAATGTCGGGTTTCTAGAGCCCTTCCCTTACTGTTTGACTGTTCCCAACCTGCAGACAGCTAAGAAATTATTTTTCTTGCCACGTGACCTGCAGGTTGCCCCATATGCTGGATACTGGCATTGTACTTATCATCAATTATCCTGCTTTTTCCCCATTATTTTTAAGCTGTATTTTTAAGCTCAGCACCCCCTGCACAGTTTCTTTGCATTTTCAAAGGGTAATCTCTTCCTTTCTCATAATCTGTTTGATAACTGTCCTGAGCCCTCCAAATCCACATGTTACAGCAAGTCTCCTCAGCATTTTCACAAATCTGTCTAGATTTTCACCAGCCACCTGATTTCTTGTGAAGAACTTCACAAGTGGAAAATATTTACACTGTCTCATTCTTTTTGGGTCACAGTGTTTATCAAATGCCCAATGTCTGCTAGCACTAGGCTGTCTGTGCTTTATGGGAGTAAGGTCTGAGCTATTTCTCTGCCTTTTTCCCTAATTAAGCAATAAAGCAACTTTTCTTTTATCATCACTGGGGGCCACTGTAAGATCCACATACAGAGTAAACTCTTCTTTAAAAGATCCCCAAGTCCCTGATAGATTTGATGAAGTGAAATCCAGGCTCCACATTTTGTAGTAATGACAGGAAATCTGTACTTACAGGTGTTGTAATTCTCTGTACAGTTCCAATCTCACACAAGCTCTGAGAATTTCAGGTGTGTTCTTCAATGGTTCTGTGCCCAGCTGCCACCATATTCTGTTAGTTGTTGCTTATGATGAATCACGCCTCTTGAGAAAGCTTGGCGAAACGCGCGTCAAGGCTATCCCATTTCCTTGGCACTGCATCTCCTCCATTCCTGTATATACTTGGTAATGTATTGTGTGTGAGAGGTGTGGCATTATTGTATGCCCATCTTGATGTGTCTATATACTATTTAATCACTTGATCTCTAATATAAGACACTTTAATACTAATGTTAAATACTATAGGTTATACACCTTAGATGACTTTCTATATTCAGGAATGGTGTGATTTGTATGCCTTTTTTGATATGGGCATTATTTTTTATTGTTTTTAGCCTTAAATTTGTATTATTTGTGACATATTAGTTTTTAATATTTATTATTGAATTAATAAAGATTATAAATATATATTTTCCTATGACTTTTTTGTCATTGTATTCTTTTTTGGTTAACATACCATTACACATGTGTCTGATCAGGTCCATGACCACTAAACCAGCAAGTTGCAATGTCTCATTTTAGTACACATATTCAAGTAGTAAGACCCCTAGAGGCCATACAGCATATAACATATTGCTACAGAGCCCACAACGCTGTGAAGATGTACAGAGTACAATTGCAGAATTTGCTGGTAATACCAAGCGCTGTAAGGTAATCAATAAAGAGGCATATAAGAGAATATTCCATAGGGATTTAGGGACGTTTGTGGCTTGTTCAGAAAAATGGCAAATTAAGTTTAATGCAGATAAATCTAATGTCGTGCTTGGGCCATGGAAACAATCTACAATTATGTGCTAAATAGTATGATGCTGGGTTAAACTATCAATGAAAAACACTTTGGGTTATTGGTGGACAGAAGTCTTACAGTTAGTGCACAATGCCAGGCAGCTGATGCCAAGACAAACTAAATCATGGGTTGCATCAAAAGAGACATAAATACTTATAACAAAGACATAGTTTTGCCACTATACCTGCACAACTTGCCAGGAGGTGGGGTTAAAACCGTGTAAGAAAACCCTCAGATCTCCCGGGAATTTCCATGGCAATCTGGGAATACCCCGGACCACCAAGAAACACCCCCAAAACTGCTCAGGAGTGCCCATTTGGGGCGATGTTGGCATAAGCCACACCCTTTTGTTGGATGGTGTGCAGGCTGCTACAAATTGATTGGCGTAGAAGCTGCCTGCAGGCCATTTGTTGTGCAGGCCTGCTTTACACAATTCACAAATGTAAAATTGTGTACAGTTTTGTGTGCTGGTGTATAAGAAGAACATAACTTTGCTGGAGCAGAGGAAGGCGACTAAGTTGGTTAGGGGAATGGGTGGATTGCAATACCGAGGTAGGCTATCAAATTTAAGATTATTCAGCTTGGGTGATAATATTATCATGTACAAATATAAGAAAGAACAGTACACAGATCTCTTGTTACACCTTAGCCTGTAACCATAACAAGGAGGCATCCTCTATGTCTAGAGGAAAGAAGGTTTCACCATCATCATAGATAGGAATTCTTTACTGTAAGAACTGTGAGACTATGGAATTCACCAACAAAAGATACTATGATGGCGGATTCATTAAACAAATTCAAGAAGGGCTACGGTATAATATTAAAGGTTGTGGATACTAGAATCTGGAGAAATAAAGTTGATCCAGGGTTTTTTTTGGTTGCCAATTCTAGAGTCAGGAAAACATGTTTTCTGACTTCCAACTTTTTGGAGATGTGTTGCTGCCATCAATTTGTAAACAAGTTAATTTTATAATTTAAAAATGTCTCAACTTCGAATATGTGTTCTTTGTTCTTCTGTAAATAAAATATGGCTACAGAAGATTTCTAAATCATTGTATTCATTTTTTGTACATATTGCACAGCGTCTCAGCTTCTATGGAATTGGGGTTGTACACACTCAATTTAGCTGAGCATGTGTATTTAATACAGTGGAGGGCTGGAGAGGAGCCACTGCAAGATACTTCTGACAGCAGCTTATCTCTTGGCACACAGAATTGTCCTCATTTGTCACACTAATATCTCACCTCCATTGACCTTATCATAGTAGTATGCATACATACATGCTATATAACATGTTAAGTGGACAGGCCTATGTCAGCTGAACAGTGCTCAGCACATGGCTAACTGATCTTCGTGATCACCTGTGAATATTTAAAACTACTACTGGTTGCCAAACTTTCCTGATCAAGAAGGTTCCGTTTCATGTGTCAAGGTGTAATTATTTGCAATTTTAAATTTACCCGGACTCTTTCCTGCACACATTTATACCTTTTGATGACTTTCCTGTCCTGATTTGTATCTGTCTCATTGTCTCACATGAATTCTGCTAAGGGCCACTCATTGCCTCCCACTCAGCCAAGCCAGCATCCCCCCTTCTGCTCTGAAATGCCCGGGGAGTAAAAAACCCCCCCAAAACCCGGCTGTCTACAGAGGGCTGTTTGCGGGCTTGGCTAAAACCCTTTTTTGCTTCCAAAACCCGGGGCAAAAGAAAATTTGGAGGATTTGTTACATCCAATAGAGGGCACTTGATTTCTCATTTTCTTTCCCATAATCCCTTGTATATCCAGATTTTTCGTGGAGTGCAAAAGGCAATTTTAAATTTTCCCACACCCTTTGGCACTCCCCCAAAGGGGAAGTTTCTTCCCTTTCTGACCCACTCATTGCCCCCAATCACCCCAGCATCGCCCCAAAACTCTGTACTGACGGGGGGCCAAATACCCCAAAAAACACTGTCTACAAAAGGGGTGATCTGGCTTGGCTAAAAAACCCCCTTTGGGGCTTGCCCAAAACCCGGGGTTTAAAAAGAAAATTTTGGGGTTTTTTGTTTACATCCAAAAAGGGGGAACTTAATTTTCTCAGCTTTTTCCCTTTAATGCCTTGTGATATCAGAATTCGTGGGTGAAAAAGGCTTTTTTTGAATCCCCACACGCCCTTTTGGCACCCCTCCCTAAGGAGAGATTTTCCCCTTTAAAGACTCCCTTTTTTCCCTTTCCCAAACCAGCCAAGCCCTTGGTCTCTCTGAACGGCCCGGGGGGTAAACCCCCGAAAGGGCTGCCCTACAGATGGCGGGAGCTGGTTGGCAAAAATATCCCTTTTGCTTGCCAAAGACCCAGGGGGTAAAAAGGAAAATTTTGGGGATTTTTTAACATCCAATAAGGTCGCTTGAGCTCTTAGCCCCTTTTCCCCCATAATCCCTTGGTTGATATGAATTCGCTAGTCCTAAACTAAAAATTTTTTTTTCCAACCCTCTTTTTATTGATTCAAAGGTACATTTTTTTGGGAAATAACAAATTTTCAAGCATCAAGAAACCTGGGAATGCCCAACAAATACCCCAAAGTCCCACCCTTTTTTAAGGGGCGATTCAAGGTGAAATTAGAAAAATTTTTTTTACACTCGGGCCCCTTAGGCTAAGTCAAAACTTGGCTTCACAAAAACTAACACTAAAAACAAAACCAAAAACCCCGTTCATAAAACGGGTTTTTTTTGCATGCTGGCCCCATGTGAAATCGCCCATAGTCAACTATTGCAAGCAATTAAACCAAAATTTGCGGATTCGAGGGTTTCCCTACTTCACAATGGGGCAGGCCAGGCAAAAATAAACTGATATTTTGCTTGGAGAGCAAAAAAACTGCTCTCCATGGCTACTAATACAAGAACCCTATAAGGAAAAGTAAAAAAAAAAAAAAGTACATAAAAAGTAAAAAAAAAATAAAACACAAAAATAAAATAAAACACATACACGCCCTTTTCCCCTTTTTAAACAAAGGGCAATCATGGTAAAAAAAGTTTAAAAATAAATAAAGTACGCATTTTTGGGTTTGGTTTTTTGCAAAACAACCTACTTTTATAAAACCCCACATGGTGAACCCCCGGAAAAAAAACCCCAAAAAAAACCATTATAAATTGCTTTTTTTCATTCACCCCACACACATAAAAGGGAAATTTAAAAAGCGTTAAAAAAGTCATATAAAAACCCCAAAAGTGGTACCAAAAAAAAAGAAATTTCACCCCACAAAAAAAGTCCTTAAACACTCGGGAAAGGAAAAATAAAAAATTATAGGATCCATAAATTTGTTTTAAAACAAAAAACATTTTTTTAAAAAGCATTTCAACAACAAAAAAAACCCAAACAAAAAATAAAAATTTGGGGAAACAACACAATTGTTAAGAGACCACTTTAGCAAAACTAACTTGTCACGTATACTGCACGATAAGCGCTTCATCCTGCTTTCCAAAAAATGGATTTTAAAATAGCGATCAAAAAGGCTTGTCCCCCCCCAAAAAGAAAACCAAAAAAATTTAACTCACCCCGGGAAAAAAAACAAGCATACACACTCCCGAAACACAAAAAGAAAAAATTTATGACAGGCATTTTTTCCCGGTTTTTCCTTGTTGAGAAAAAAAGTGTTTTTTTTGTGTAAAAGCATAAAACATACAAACAATTTAAAAAATTGGGTATCACTTTAATCAAAACCCACCCAGATTAAAACAGCATGCCCATTTATTCCACACGGGGCCGCTGTAAAAAAAAAAAAGAAAAAAACCCTCAGGTTTGGCTTATTTTGTTAAAAACACCTCACAAAATTTTTGAAAAAAAAAGTGAT
>JAODAL010041767.1:0-35542 GCA_025379985.1 Phyllomedusa bahiana | reverse complement strand
TGACAGGAGATTCTAAACATTGTAAACCTAAACCCACAAGGAACAGAAAGAAGATGAGAATTCTTATATTCTGACTGACCTGAAATCCTAAGAGGATGAACTCTGTGACGGCCGTCATATTGGTCTTCTCCAGGATCATATTTACATTAGAAGATGTCCATGTGGCAGCTATGGGGGCACTGGAGAGAGAGGGTCCAGTCAAGGCTGATATTTTCCTCATTTTAATTCATAGTAACAATCTGCACCGAGATAACATCTTCACATCTTTGCTACAATATCAGCAAGAAAGTAAAGCATGTTACTCCTTCATTACTCACTTAAGTAGACTCTCTTTTGTCCTGACTACCTGCCTCTGCACCTTCTCTCTCCTCTCCACTGTGAGTAAATTTCTGATGGAAGGGGACAGCCTGACCCGGTCCACAGCCGGCTTGTGGCTAAGTGTCACTTTCTGCTGAAATCAACTGGATACAACTTAACTCTTAGTCTGGCTCTCACTCTGAATGACAGAGAAACATGACAGGCTCCCATTATAACTGTCCAACCTGCAGTCCCTCCCCTCACCTCACACGATTGTCTGCAGACCGCAGACATGCTTTCTCTCTTTGCCAGCTTTAAAACATCCCATCTACTATTTAAGTAATGTTCACCCTTCCCAAACCTACATACACATTTTTATGCAGCAATGCATAATTTAGAACAGTACAGTATGGTGGCTCACTGGTTAGCACTGTGCAGCAAGGTAGCTGAGTGGTTAGCACATTAGAGGACAGTGGCTCAGCGGTTAGCACTGTTGCCTTGCAGAGCTAGGAACCTGGGTTCAAATCCCTCCAGGAACGACAACTGCAAGGAATTTTTTTGTTCTCTCTATGTTTGCATGTGAACTCCTGTTTCCCCCACACTTTAAAAAACAAACACCTCTGCTAACCCTACTGTGTGTGGGCCCCGGAGCAGACGGATGTCACTGCACCTCTGCTAACCCAACTGTGTGTATGGGGCCGTGGAGCAGACAGATGTCACTGCACTTCTGCTAACCATACTGTGTATGGTGCCCCAGAACAGATTGATATCACCACACCTCTGCTAACCCTACTGTGTGTGGGCCCTAGAGCAGACGGATGTCACTGCACTGCTCTACTGGAGGCTACTATCTGCACTCTACTATGTGTATGGGGCCCCACAGGAGCAGACCATGCAATATTGGTACCACCAGTACCACCTCTGCTAACCCTACTGTGTATAGGGCCCCGGAGCAGACAGATGTCCCTGCACCTCTGCTAACCCTACTGTGTATGGGGCCCCGGAGAAGACGGATGTCACTGCACCTCTGCTAACCCTACTGTGTATGGGGACCCGGAGCAGACTGATGTCCCTGCACCTCTGCTAACCCATATGTTTATGGGGCCCCCGGAGCAGATGGATGTCAATGCACCTCTGCTAACCCTACTTTGTATGGTGCTCTGGAGCAGAGGGATGTCCCTGCACCTCTGCTAACCCTACTGTGTTTGAGGCCCAGGCGCAGATGGCTGTCCCTGCATCTCTTCTAACCCTACTGTGTATGGGGCCCACAGAGCAGACGGATGTCACTGCACCTCTGCTAACTCTATTGTGTATGGGGCCCACAAATTAGACAGATGTCACCACATCTCTGCTTACCCTTCTGTGTATGGGGTCCCGGAGCAGACGGATGTCCCTGCACCTCTGCTAACCCTACTGTGTATGGGCCCTGGAGCAGATGGATGTCACTGCACCTCTGCTAACCCTACTGTGTATGGGGCCCCGGAGCAGACGGATGTCACTGCACCTCTGCTAACCCTACTGTGCATGGTGCTCTGGAGCAGAGGGCTGTCCCTGCACCTCTGCTAACCCTACTGTGTATGAGGCCCTGGAGCAGATGGATGTCACTGCACTCCTGCTAACCCTACTGTGTATGGAGCTCCGGAGCTGACGGATGTCACTGCACCTAGGCTAACAGAACAGGCTACAATTTTCATGGCAGTATTGGAATTGGACCTCCTCTGATTGGCAAAGGGTTACCTTCATTGATGAGTCACTTTTTCTGCTTTTCTGGATGGACATTGGTGTGTCAGGCAAGAAACATCAGAGAACAAACATCCTGCAGCTATTTCTGGAAGCACACAAGCTGGTGGTGGCAGTGTAATGGTCTGGGGAATGCTTTTGGGTCATTCCTTGGGCCACTCATTCATGTTGACGGCGCTTTCCATCGATTTGGGTATGATTCCATCCCTGCAGATCATGTACATCCATAGATGCTGATTGCAGGACCTGGGGCGGATAAGATCTTCCAGCAAGACAATGCAACATATCACATGGCTGGGAATGTTCAACATTGGTTAAATGAGCATGAGCAAAACTTCCAATTACTACAATGGCCCCTTATTCTTTAGTCTTGAACCCAACTGAGCATGTGTGGGAGCCCCAGGATGATAACACCCAACACGTTGTCTACTCCCGATGAGAGCTGACCCAGGACAGCCAAACTAATTATAAATGGCTGCCAACCACTTACTGTGGCCGACAACATATATGGCTGGCTCCTATTCCACCAAGGTCAGGTACCCTTTGTGGCGTGTTCCTTGTATATCTCCTGTATATATTGTAGGGGGTCAGCACAAAGGCAGGCACGTGAGCAGGTAGTCAGTTCATATAAAATAAAAGTTCATTGGAAGTCCATAAACTTGCAACAACAAAACAACAGCTTCTCTTCAGCATATAAATCTACAATGGCAAAATAACAACTCCCTTCTTCAGGCAGGAAGATCAACAAACATAATTGGGAGATCGCCGACTAGTAGCCAGGTCCTCGGGCCCCTTACACGCCCCCACGGTTTGGAAACCCAAAAAAGCTTCTGATTTTAGGTCCAGAAGCACACCTCCAAAACCTCCTCCACCGGGGCTCCCTTTTTTTTGGGGCGGGTTAAAGACCTGGGTTTGGAGTTTTGGGGGGCAACCGTCCCCCCCAAGGGCTTTTGGGCCGCTCCAAAAAAACCCGACCCAGACTACTAATAAAAAAAAATGCTCACGGCAAAAACTTGTTGTTGGCATTATACAACTGGGTTTTTTTATACCCACTGAGGCCGCCCCCTGGGTGATAAAAAAACCTCCCTTCTATGACGAAACCTCTGCCTTTCCCTACAATTTAAATTAGATTAGGGGAATAAAAATCAAAAAATAAAAAAAAATTAAAAACCCTTTTTTAGAAAAAAAAATTAAAAAATAAGAGGATTTAACGGATCTATATAAAAATTTAATACATAAAAAATAACAGTTTAACATAAAATTTAACATATTAGGGGAGGGCCTGACATATGCTTACAAGGAGGGGGTTTTATGGAAACCCCATGCAGTATTAGGTCTCCTAACATATTTGCACGGGTGACAAATACACTGTTAACTCAGCCTAAAATAGAAGCAAACACATATAATAAATAAATGAAAAATTTTCATTTTTTCCCCTTAATTATTCTTTTTTTTTTCAATCAGTTTCTCAAAGTTTTCCAGTGTGCAAACTTTTTAAAAAAACCCTTTTCCCAAACAGGGGGTTATGGCCAAGGGTTTGAGATTTTTTACCCAATTCCCATCAACCTGTGATTGAAAAAAGCCCCTATGTATGTAAAAAGGTTTTCATGAAAAATTCTTGCTCTTTCCATACAGAAATGCTTAGAAGTTTCTGAAACCCTCAACATTTTCTATGTTGCTGTTTAAATTTGACCTAAAATAACATTCACATTTCCTAAGAGATAAAGAATCAAATCATACAAATGAGAAAAAATTCTTAGACTTGGTTATGAATGTAAGAAAAATGATCCAATATCACATATATTTTATCTGTGAGTGTCAAAAATGTGTGGACCTTTAGGATTTTAAAAGGTAAATTTTTTAAAGGGGGAAATCAGTAGGTTGTGCAATGTGAGGAGTCGACCTGTTTTACTTAAGGGTGTTTTCACAGTGTGTTTTTAGAGTGCATTTTTTTTTTTTCAGAAATGCACAACATTAATTGCTGCTGTGCATTTTTGCAAAAAAAAAAAAAAAAATGCACCAAAGAGCCACACTGTATGAAAGCACCCTAAAGAAAAAGGGATTGAAACTTAAGGACACGTTTGTGGAAGTGTAACGTGGCAGGAATAAACAAGATTTCTGAGGAGCTCAGAAGAATTGTTGATGCCCATATGGCTGAGAATGGTTGATAAAATTATCTCTAAAGAGTTTGTTCTTCATCAATCCCAGGGGCCGGCTTGGGTGTGTTTCAAATGGAGGAAAGTCAAGACCATTATTCCCTTCCCCAGGAGTGGTCGACCGACAAAGATTAGACCAAGAACAAGGTGTATAATAGTCTTTAAAGCTACAAATGAACCCAAAGTAAATTCTAAGCAAATAGAGTCTATCTACCACATAGGGGGAATGTTAGTTTTCTGTGAGTTCCTCTCAAGTGGGGCAAATGACCAAAAAAAAGGTGCATTTGGGAGGGTTGTAAAGAGGGAAAGGGTTTTTGCTCAAAAAAAAGATAATAGATGTTTTTGTAATTATGTAGGGGGGTTGGGTTTTATAAAACAATGCAATCAGACTTATTATGTTTCATTTTCTTTTAAAAAAAAAAATAATTTATCTTTACTTAAAATTTAAACCCATTAGGGAAAGTGCGATGCCAAAATTCATTATGAATTTTACACTTTGATTTCATTACTGGGGTCAAAACCCTTTTAGCAACATTTTATGTAAAAATATATTTTCATTCAAAAAAACCCGTCTGTCCCTTAGATGGGAAATTCGACATCATAGATATACAGTTTAAGAGCAGTTTTGATAATCATCGTTTTTGGTGCCGGGGCCCCAACGTTTCGGAGGATTTATCCGCAATGGACCTCCTTTGTCAAGCGTATCACTCACATAGTACCTCCTCTTCCTTTTATAAGTCATACGTTCTAAGGATTGCATATATTTTAGAAAACAGATACAATTTTTATTAGACAATTCTACTATAAACTTTAAAACTATCACTAATCTCTATCTAAACACTACCTTACTTTTCTTGATCTAAGAGAAACTATACCTAACGCTTTC
Source organism: Phyllomedusa bahiana (assembly GCA_025379985.1). Lineage (NCBI taxonomy): Eukaryota > Metazoa > Chordata > Amphibia > Anura > Hylidae > Phyllomedusa > Phyllomedusa bahiana. The sequence continues at coordinate 30,463 of JAODAL010041767.1, read as the reverse complement.
GGCTCAAAACTATATTAGAGGAATGCATTCCATCGGCATTCCTCATGTTGAGACCTGTCGGTGCCAGGGCATTCAAATAGGTGATCCAATACACTTCGCGTTGTAATAAACGCTTTGCGATAGTAGTTTGGTCAGTGCCCTCCACCTTCTCTAACACGCACCATCTGAGTTCACTAACATTATGTCTCCGTTCATAAAAATGCTTTGCCACTGAAGTCTCACCATATTTTTTCTTTTCAATATCTTCAATTTTTTCACTTTTCTCCAGAGACGTTCCTACAGATTTTTCCATTCTAGATTTGAGTAATCTAATCTGAGAGCGATGTTCATTGATTCTTATACGTATCATTCTCGTTGTTTGACCTACATATATTGATCCACACGGACACTTCAACATGTATACAACATTTTGTGTGCTACATATGAAGTATCCCCTAATAGGTATTTCAAATCCTTTTGTTGGATGTGTGATTTTTTCCCCTTTTATTATGCTTGTACAGTTTTGGCACGATAGGTTGAAGTGTCCGTGTGGATCAATATATGTAGGTCAAACAACGAGAATGATAGTAAAAGAATCAAGAACATCGCTCTAGATTAATTACTAAAATATTGTTGAGGTTTATTATGATAAAGTTGAAATCGGCAAGGTTTTTAGGGTTATCGGATTTTTTAGATCATGCAAAATTTAAAAGGCTAAAATCTGTGATCATCTATTAAGATCGCGCCATTTTCGGGCTTCCGTAATTTTGGCGGCCGAAAATCAGATTACAGAATAGAGCGGGGTGAGATTGTGTTGCAACGTCGGGACTGGGATTGTATGATTGTGTTGGGCGGGGAAAAATCACATGACCTCGTTTTACATAGAACAGCGTTTCCGTTCACCCTCAGTTCCCCAGCGTCTCAGAGAGAAGGACGTCCCTCTGTTTGTTCCAAATAGCTCAGCAAAAAATATTATTTTCTGCACAGAGAAACCTTCTATTAGCTGTGATCCTTAAAATTTTAGTTAGATTAGGTTGGAAGTTTTTATATAGTTAGGTAGAGAATTTTAAAGGAGCATCTCCGCTGTAAAGTCCGGCGGGGACGGAAGGGGGGGGCCCCCGCGGGCAAACACAGACAAGCTCTATAAAGAATCGGATTAAGTTCCCAAGACTTGTGTAGACTTTGCAATTCTTTATTATTAACAGTTTTTATTGAAATATTTCCTGGATATTGGGCAGCCCGAATTTATAGGATACACCTTTTTTTTGTAACTGCGGTCCTTTGTTAGGTGCAAAACTCCACTTTTATTATCAGTATACATTTCAGATAGGTGTTTCATTTTCAAATTTTGCCATTCCACCCCTTTTTTGATATATCCACCATGTATTTAAATTAGAATCCAGCAAGTCAGCAAAGGTTGATGGTGCAAAAATACCTTGTAATAGATAAAATTTCAGATCGTGTTTTTTGACTTTGGGGCACTAAGCTTTTTTCATTTGGGGGGCACCTTGCACTTAAATTGAATACTGCAATTTTGTATCACCCCAGGGGAATTGATAGTGCCAAAAAAACCTTTTTTTATCCGAATACATTTAAAATACGTGTTTTTTCACTTTGGCGAGGCCCGCTTTTGTTGATGAAACTCCTTTGCAGTTAAATTTGAATAGCAATTTTTTAGTCACCACAGGGGAAATTGATAGGTGCCAAAAATACCTTTTATTATCCGAATACATTACAGATACGTGTTTTTTTTTATTTTGCCCATCCAGATTTTTTGATAGGCCACCTTGCAGTTTAATTTGAATACAGCAATTTTGTAGTCACCCCGGGTGGTGATAGGGGACAAAAACACCCTTTTATTTTCCGAAAACATTACAGATACGTGTTTTTTGCACTTTTGCCCAGTCCCAGATTTGTTGATAGAGCCACCTTGCAGTTAATTTTGAATCCAGCAATTGTGTAGTTACCACTGTGAATTGAATAGGTGCCAAAAATACCTTTTATTATCCGATATACATTACAAGATTACGTGTTTTTTGACTTTGGCGCACTATAGCTTTGTTCATTGACGAAAGCTGCACGTAAATCTGAAAACCAGCAAATTTTATAGTCACCACAGGGAATTGAAAGGTGCTAAAAAGTACCGTTGATTAATGAACGAAAGACAAACAGATACGTGTTTTTGTGACTTTGGGCGCACTACAGCTTTTGTTCAATGAGCGCAGCTTGCACGTAAATCTTAAAACAGCAATTTTATAGTTCACCGACAGGTGAATTGAAAGTGCAAAAAATACGTGAATTTATACCTGAAAACATTAACAGATACGTGTTTTTTGACTTTGGCGTACTACACTTTGTCATTGACGCATTTGCACGTAAATCTGAAACATCAATTTTATAGTCACCAAAGGTGAATGAAAGGTGCAAAAATACAGTGTATTATACAAAAACACATAACAGATACGTGGTTTTTTTTGCACTTTTGCCCAGTCCAGATTTGTTTGATAGAGAACAACCTTGCAGTAAATTGAATCCAGCATTTTTGTTTGATTAGAGGGATTTGAAATAGCTGTGGATTTTGCCAGATTTCCCCCCCCCCACTTTTAATAAGAGCACTTTCCAAAACTATTGCCATACCTTCTCAAATTTTTATATTTCTGACATGAGCCGAAATGACAGGTGGTAAGCAGATCAATAGAGCGGCGGTAGCACATGGAGGTAGAGGTACGAGAGAAGGTGCTCCTTCTTCCATTGCTGCGACAACACGCATCCAGCGGAGTCGTCAGTTGCAGGAACCGTCAAGCCTGTCAATCGCTGTGGGTCAGCCCTGTGAATCTCAGTAACCAAACAGCGTCGCCAATCGTCCTTCAGTTGGTGTAATGCAAACCCTGCATCCAGCAGTCTTACCTCCTCGTCCGTCGCAAGTCACGGCCAGACAAATGTCCCGTCATGCAGCATCATCAACATCCGTTTCAACCATGAAGCAAGCCCAATGTTCAACTCGTGGTACCCACCACTGTGGATAATCCCCATTTCTGAAGACCTCTTTGATGACAAAAAAAGCGGTGGGGATCCAGAAGGCATGGTTAAAGATCAGAGGATGATTTAGTCTGCTCTGACTCCCAGTACTGATGCCATCAGAGTGAGAGAAAGGAAGCCGGTCAATCGGTCAAAAATCCTGGGTGTCGCAACGCCTACAGTCCCCTCTTGCTGTAGCCCTGCAGCTTACTGGATGCAGAAAGTTCTGGACGACCAAGTCACCTAGTGATGATAGATAAGACGGACATTGCGGATCCTATCGGGTTCTTTTCCCGCAGAATTTGCTTGCCGAGCGGCCTTCATCAGTGGGGGACAGGAGAAAGATCGATGGGGAAGTGTCAATACGGGTCCCCGTAACAAAAAGGGAGAGGCGGTCGCAGAAGACCACGTGATATGATTCCGCCAGCCACGGTCGCGCAAACCCTCGCTCCTCGATTATTCGCCATCAATAAGATCCAGACCTCGTCAAGCCTGGCCTTCTTTGAGCAAGCCTGATTAACCCAGCGATGTCATATTGCCGCCTTTGCCGTAAACCATAAGTATAGCAAAGAACCTAAGTGGTTAACCACCACCAACATGTTTCCTAGGTCACATGCAGCGAAGCATGAGCTGAAATGAGGCAACTCTTGGCCAAAAAAGGCAGACCGACCGCCGGGCTCCAACCACTGTCACACCCCTCGTACCCGCCTCCTCCTCCTCCGCCACCACCAACTTTCCTCAGCTGCCCATGTCTCTCAGAGTCATTATCAGGGATCAGCCTCCGCTTCAGCCGTCCACGTCGCCAAGTACCCCAGCACCACAATAGACCCATCCTACCCCCTTCTCCTTCGCCAGTATTGTACGACCTTGCACCCGCGCGACACGGCCCGAGTCTAGCAGCCAGCCCTTCTGTCTTCTCAGGTTTCGGGAGCAGAAGAAACATTTAACCCAAACCATCCCAAAGCCAAAAGCCTGAATGTCGGGCTAATTGGCCAGAGCTTTTTGGCCTGGAAATGTGGCCTTTGCGGCTGGTGGACACAGAATGGTTCCGCCACGTCATGGCCCTTGCCTTCCCCCAATACCAATGCCTGAGCAGGCCATTTCTTTGCCAAAAAGCCGTGAAAGCTGTAAGAAGGCTCGAGTCTGAGATCGCACTTCCGCCGTTCGCACCCTGCTCGTCCTCCTGGCTGCGTTGCAGCGTCAGCTCAGTCCTCCCCGACAAACCGTCTCATTGTTGACGTTGCAACACGCTGGAATTCACCCTCCACATGCTCCAGCGATGGTGGCATCAGCGCAATGCCAATTACGCAGTACGAAGTGACACATTGGCCATGACAAACAGCGGTGGCTGACCTCGGGTGGTTGACCACCTGAGAGTGGAGCAGGTGAAAGAGCTCTGCACCATCCTTGCCAGTTTGAAGAAGGCTACCAAAATAATGGTCAGTGCGACAATGCCCTTGTCAGCATGAGCATTGTGGTGATCTTAGTTTTTTCTGGAACGATAGTTGACCACCTCTGAAACAACAGGGTCCCGCCAGCGACGAGGAGAGACGGACACAGATGCGGACACGGAGCCTTCTCTCCTCCGTCAAATCCACAAGGCCCAACAGTTTCACAATTTCATCGTTCTTCATTAGGCTTGGTTCGGGGGTCCAGAGTCTAGTGCAGATGGCCATCAGCTCTCAGTGCATCATCTCAGGAAAGTCAGGGCCTGTGTTGAAGCTGTGCCGGAGGCAGCGGAGGATGAGGAGGAGGAGGTATTCTAGACACCGATGTTACCGACTCCCTAATCCTTGGAAAGAGGTTGCGCGAATTTGAGGCGAGGAGGAAGATGATGAAATCAGTTTGCTAGTGCCCCTCGACCCAGAGCTTGGGAAATCAAGGCATCCATCTCTCACAGAGTGCTTGGATTCTCCATTTTCTCCAACATGAATCCTCGCATTAAGGTCATCAAAATGAACAACCGTTACTAGGGTGGCCACCCTCCTGGATCCCCGGTACAAAACAAAACTCAGCACTTTCCTTCCACCCCCCAAATAAGAGAGTAAAGATGCCAGAAATGGAGACCTTGCTGATTGATCAACTGGAGACATCTGTTGTTGTCTGCTCACGGTTCTTCAATATTTCATGTGGAACAACGCCATCGACGTATCACAGTAGAGTGCCAAGTAGCCTAAGCGGTAGCATCAGCAGCAGCAGCAGCAGGTGGCAGAAGCCTAATGGGTGACCTCGGTAATCTTTATTTACCACCTCAAACCAATGCATGCAATTGGGCAACACATACAACACCAGAGACCCGGCTTAAATCAGGTGTACAACGGACAATCTGCATCTCAACAACCGATGTTTTGTATTGTTCCGGACCTCATAGACTTCGGTAATCCAAAATGGGACGAATGGCCCGTATCTGGCTCGCCACGCCATAGAGGTGTTGTCCTGCCCAGCAGCCAGCGTCATGTCTGAGCGGACCATCAGCACAGCCAGAGGGAGTCCATTTACAGACAAAAGCATCCGGCCTTTCTCACAGATAATGTGGATCATATTACTTTACATCAAGATGAATACAGGGCTATGATCCTGATGATGTTGTGGCCCCAATTTGCCGATGTCACCGATTAGTTGCTGTCTAACTTCACATTTCCTCCTCCAATAGAAATGGTCCTCTTGAAAACTTATTTTTAAAAATGATCATTTGTTACTGCAATTTTTATTCCTCAGTTCCCAACAGTTAATTTTGCTGGTTTTGCTGTGAGAGACTGTAAAAAAAACAAGGTTTCTGACAAAAACATAATTCCATTACTCACTCATCTTTAGAATTTTTCGCATATGGTCAATGGTTTTGGGGTCATGTTGCCTCACAAATTTTTAACAGTGCTGAGAGTCCTATTTATAATTTTTTTGGGGTCCATGTTGCATGTGAAATACAGCAATAATTAATGGTCCTTTGGAACGAAATGTGGCTTTTAAAGTGGCATTTTCTCCCTCACGAAATTTTAAACAGTGGCTGAAAGTCGTTTTAATTATAATTTTTTGGGTCATGCGCTTTGAAATGCGCAATACTACAGGTCCTATTCTAAAAAATGTTGTTTTCTAATAGACATTAGTTTCTACACACACATTGTCAAAAGTGGCTCATGGGTCATGTTTTGAATTGTGGGGCATTTTGCTGTGACATGCAGCTATAATACAGGCCCTATTATATAACAAAAAATGTGTTTCTAACAGACAAGATTTGTTCGTCACAATTTCCAAAGTGCTCAAGGGTCATCGCTTTGAATTTTGGAGGCATTTTGCTGTGAACATGCAGCTATACTACATGTCCTATTATAAAAAAATGTTGTTTTCACTAACAGACATTTGTTCTTCACAAGTGTCCAAAGTGGCTCATGGGTCATGTTTTTCGAATTTTTTGGGGCATTTTGGCTGTGACATGCAGCTATACTACAGGTCCTATTATAAAAAATGTTGTTTTCTAACAGACATTTGTTCTTCACAATTGGTCATAGAGGGCTCCAAGGGTGATGGGGCGTGTCATAAACAGGAAAATATTAGGAACACTGTTAATGGACACATATTGCAAAATGACTTGTTTTTTGCAAGAAACTTTAACATAGCTATCAATCCCCTTTAATGAGACAACCATTTAATATAATTAAAAAAAAGATAAACAAAGACAAGGTGGGATTCCATCCTATTTTAAAAATGTGATAACTAGAAATAAACTACTAAAAACTTGCAATGTACAAAATAGCTGTTAAAAAAATTCCTCTGAATTGTAACAAGGGAGGGTACTGAAAACTTGACCAGATGATAAGTTATTCATAGGACATGTGAGTATGGAGCACGGACAGAGAACAAAGTACAGAGACCATTTCTCCAGCACGGTTGAGTAAAAAGAGAAAAAGAATGCCAAGAAAAAAGGGAACCTGGTGTAACAGTGAACGCTAACCACCAGTATTTCCAAGTGAAGCCTCAATTGTCCGCAAACTCATAACGGAGGGGCAAGCGCTACCCATGTCTTGACTGTGTACTGAGTGAAGGCTGGAGTTCTCAAACTTCCGCTTCCACACTCCTGCTTCATCACAACAGTTTTCGTTGCTGCGTCCATCAGGGAATTTTAACCTCATGTTAATAATGAGAACGGACTCCAGCCTGGGCTCTCACCGCACCCAATGTAACACCGGCCCTGGGGTCATGCTGTGGCACAGGAAAAACAAAAAAAACAGGTATAGTCAATGTCCGATTCAACTAAAATGGTGTTTGAAAGACTCCTTTTCCGGCACTATTTTAATCTGGTGGTCAGACAGGTTAATGGTCAATAACTGCGGTCCCGGACAGTTCTAGTCCATGTCCAGTTCAACTAAAATGGTGGTTGAAGACTCCTTTCGTGCACCTTTTAATCTGTGGGTCAGACAGGTTTAAGGTCATGCTGCGGTACCAGGACAGGGTTTGTCAATGTCCAGTGAAACTAAAATTGTGGTTCAAAGACTAACTTTCTTCCCGCACTTTTTATCTATGATGGGTCATGCAGTTTTTAGGTCATGCTGCGTTTCCAGGACATGGATATCAATGTCCAGCTTCAATAAAAAGATGTTTCAAATAATACTGCCTTCTGGCACTTTTTAATTGTGGTGATGCGGTTTTAAGGTTCATGCTGTTGTACAAGACAGGGATAGTGAATGGTGTGTGGACCTTGTTATTCTGTGGCCTTTTGTATGCCTAAGTTGTTGTGCCTAAGATGTAGCAGGTAATCCATATGACTGGTTTAGCTGTTAATTTCCAGCTTCTTCTCCAGCCCTGTTTTGGGTGTAAGAATGAAGGTGTTGTTTGCTCTCCCATAGACTTAATGGTCATCGGAGATGATCGACTATTCGACTATCGAAAAAACCTTATCGATGTGTGGCCCGACTATCGACTATCGCTCCGATGTATGATAGCCACTAATCTCTAATCGCTCAACACTACTCGAATCTAGAATGGAAAAATCTGTAGGAACGTCTCTGGAAAAAACTGAAAAAATTGAAGATATTGAAAAGAAAAAATATGGTGAGACTTCAGTGGCAAAGCATTTTTATGATGGAGACACAACGTTAGTGAACTCAGATGGTGTGTTTTTAGAAAGTGAGGGCACTGACCAAACTACTATCGCAAAGCGTTTATTACAGAGCAAAGATGTATTGGATACACCTATTTGAATGCCCTTGCACCGACAGGTCCCTAAATAGGAATGCCGAGGGAATGCTTTCCTTAATTATTTTGGAGCCAAAGCGTTAGGATGTTTCTCTTGGGATAAGAAAAGTAAGTAGTTTAGATGGATTAGGATATTTTAAAATTTATATAGAATGTCTAAAAAAAATTGTATCTGTTTTTTAAAATAAAGCAATCCTTAAACGTTGACTTATAAAAAGAAGGGGAACATGTGAGGATCCTTAAAAAGGAGGTCCATTCGGAAAATCCCCCCGAAACTTGCGGCCCCTGGGCACCAACAAAGATATTCATATCTGCTTTTAAATCGTATATTTTATGATTCGAATCTGTGCATCTAATTGACTATGACATCTTTTGAATGAAAAAATGTTGAAAAAAAAGGGCCCATAGGGAGCCCCCAGTAATGAAACCCAATTTGTATACTCAACAGAATGTTTGCTCAGCACATGTTTAATAGGGCGATATTAAAAAAATTTTTTTTTTTATATAAAAAAAATAAAAAAAAAGGGTTTGATTGCTTTGATTATAACAACACCATTACATAATGTATGCAATTTATTAAAAAGGGGGAAACTGTTCGGTGTGCAATTTTAAAATATTTTTATAAAAAAAGTGCCCCCAACCTGTTTTTGAAAGATGATTTTGTGCTGTTTGAATTTTTTAAGATCACCTGACAATCAGAATTTATTGACAATTTATTGGACAAATTACACTAAAAAAAGCGTTTTTTTTTTTAAATAGAAATGTTTTTGCATGGGGGAATTGAAAACACTGCTCCACATAAAAAAACCCCAACCCGTGAACGGGGGAGTAGTATCATGATAACCATCTGTGAACATGGTGTGTAGTACTATGGGGTCATACCCTCTTGACATGGGGTGAAGTATTTGGTTATACCCTCTTGCATTGGGGGTGGATATTATGGATCAGCCCTCTGTACACATTGTGAGCAGTTTCACGTTTTTTTAGGGAAGTCAGGGACGGACCAAGACAGGGCAAAGGGAGCCCCCGACACTGATCCCACCTTGCCTGCCTTTTTTGGGAACCCACTCCTTTTAAAAGGGGGGCCCCAACCGAAGTTTTAGGGGTACAGAGCAGAGTGCAAACAAGACAAACAAACAAAGAAAAACAAAAGCCCTATCGGGCGGCGATCAATAAAAAAGGGGGGGAGCGCGGTACAAATCGGAGGCAAAGGGAGAAACCCAAAAAAAACAAGACAGTAGCACAGAGCAACACAATATGACAGGCAAACTATAACAAGCAGTATAGCGCATTGAGAAGAGAAGAGTGCTATATATAGGAAAAAGGTGGAAGTAGGGACTAGGGGTGGGGGAAGAACCTTCAATCCAAAGTGATTAACTCCTATGAGTCTGGGGATTTATGGCCGGGGTCGACCGGAAAAACAATCAAAAGACACAGGGGAAATGTTCACACAAGCGGCAAGGCCGCAGTTATGATCGCCACCCGGGGGACCGCACCCGGCCAAATGGCACGGACGTGACACACGTTTTGTTGTTTTGCTATATCTGGGGAAGAAGAGATTGCCATCATTGATAGAATAACAAAAACTTAATTGTACCAACAAATCCTAAAGGAAAATTTAAGGATATTTATCTATGACCTGAATCTGAAGAGAATGTGTATCATGCAGCAAGAAAACAACCCTAAATGCATAAGTTGTTCTACCAAAAATTGGTTAAAAAAGAATAAGGTTTTGGAACGGTCATGATCCTGACATTAATTCAATTGCACTGTATTGAAAGATGAAAACACAACAACATATCAGAGATGACATTGTTTTGCCAAAGAGCAGAACTAATTAGCAATAACTAGAAACGTTTAGATGCAGTTATGTGCAAGGGGTCATGCCAGATCCTGAAAGCAAAGCTTCACACACTTTTGTCTCTCATAGTTATGTGATACTGGGTAATTTCTCTCCATACATAAATGGACAAGTCTAGCATTTTTACTTATGTGTTTGATTTGGTTCTTTATCTAGTTTCATGACTTGTGAAAATCTGAGGTAGATTTAGGTTATATTTCTGCAGAGATACAGAAAATTCTCAAAAATTCACAAGCTGTCAAGCACCATTGTTTGTTAACCATTCAGAATTTCTATATTACTAAATAAATTAGATCAAAAACTACATAGAATTTTCACAGAAGTCCTTAAAGTAGGTAAAGAATCAAATGAGTGAAAAATATTTGAATTGGCCATTTATTTGATCCAAGTATATCAGCAATCAGCATTACTGTTGGATATTGGACATTACACAATCTGTCCCCCTCCCACGTTCTTCTGCCTTTTCCTTACTGTAGGTAGTTTATCTGCAAATCACTGATCCTGACAGTTCTCTGTAATCTTTAGTAATTTTTAATCTCTTCCCCCCAAACTTTTGCTGCAGAGAGAGGCTGGAAATTTTACATCACAGGTATCAATAAAATTTTTATCCTCATAACATTACCTGCAATTTCTTTCTGTGGAGATCTGGAAATCATGTCCTGCATCCAGTGTAAACTTGAATTCTATCCCATCGTACACTATGCACAGTTTCCTGATGAGAGAGTCTGGAGAAGTCTGGTATCATCACAGTGTATCAATAAGTTCTATCCCATCAGTAACACTTACCTGCAGCAGGTTCTCCTGATGAGAGATGCTGGAGAAGTCTTGTATCATCACAGTGTATCAATAGGTTCTATCACATCAGTAACACTTACCTGCAGCAGGTTCTCCTGATGAGAGAGGCTGGAGAAGTCTTGTATCATCACAGTGTATCAATAGGTTCTATCACATCAGTAACACTTACCTGCAGCAGGTTCTCCTGTTGAGAGATGCTGGAGAAGTCTTGTATCATCACTGTGCATCAATAGGTTCTATCCCATCAGTAACACTTACCTGCAGCAGGTTCTCCTGATGAGAAGGGGTCTCCTGTCGGTCACTGCTTCATCCTCAGAATCTCCGTCCTGGTCAAAGGAGGCTTGTGATCACCATGAAACAGAACAAGCTTCCAGTGTTCGTCATCAGATGGAAGAACCTCCGTGGTGTCAGACAAGATGTCCTATTTCTGCTATAGAGCCAGAACTGCCCATATTTATACACAAATCCTGACAAGCTTCATCATTATCTACTCTGTGGAGATTTCTCTCCCTTTGTCTCCTGTGTAGAAATTAGACATCTATTTTCAGGTTGTAAATTATTTTTCTTTATTTTTAACACTTTCTTGTTTTTATTAATTTCACCAAATAATATAGTTATAACATTACAAAAATGCTGAAGGAGATAGTAAAAGAGAGGAGAGAGAGAAAATAAAGAAGGGTGAGCTTCAGGTATGAACACATGTTGATGAAGAAAATACTTTGGCATGATTATTAAAAACATTTTTAGGAAGACACGCAGTAGGACGCATAAACCTTGAAGCTAGAGGACCTAAGAACCTCTAAGCATGTTGGGCATTAGTGTGAAGGGCTTCATGATGGGTAGGAAACAGAGACAAACATAGAGAAAGGGGAGCTCTAGGGAAAAAAGAGAGAATGGTCAGACCCAAAAGGAACTCATCGTTAAAAAAACCTAGCATATCAGCCTAAGACTTTAGGAAGTGTCCAAAAGGTGCATAGGCGAAGTACCTCCAATAGACGGCACTAATACCATATAGTAGATTGGGACCACGACTGAATGTATGATGTTATGTAATCTGAGAGAATATTTATTATTGACTGCCATATCAAGATTAATTTTTTGACCCTAGCTTATTTTGTAAGGAGGCCTCAACTCTATAGTCTATATGAAATAAAAGTGATAATTTTTCTAAGAATAGATATAAAGAGGGGAGGATTAGGCCTACCCGCATTTGTAAATGGTTTAAGTGCCAAAGCATATGCAAAAAAAAAATAATGATATTTGCTATGCAGGTGAAAAAAAGCTCTGTTTCTTTTAGGTTGCAAAACATAACTCCCAAAGGAGGAAGAGATATACTATAAGTGGTATTGGGGATTACTAGTGGATGGATATGGTGCAAGGATGATTGACTTACTGGACAGGACCAAAACCAGATAAGAAGACCAACCACACTCTCCCCACAGCTGGAATAGGCTGGTGAATGACCTCCCCCTAGCACGTGACTGTGTTTTGGAAATATATACCTTCTGTACGGGATCTTCATACACATTTCCTAATCTGAAATACCCTAACTACACTTTGCCGGTTTGGAATTGGCATCCAGAATGTCGTCCATGGTGAGCCCTGGTATGCCCCATACTCTCTTGTTACTGCCAGATATATCTTTTGTATTCAAGGGGAAAACAAAGATAAGAGCAACAACTGGAGGTTTGCCCTCCCTCCCATCAAACTGGTTGGACATGAGAGCTTTATGAGCAGTTTGAATGACCTGCAGAAGAACAGAGCAGGGTACAGGTGGTGCCTTTGCCCGACTTGTGGTATTTGCTCTACACTGCCCTGTATGTATGACCTGCAGTAGAACAGCCAGACCAGGGTAAAGGTGGTGCCTGAGCCAGACTTGTGGTATTGGCTCTACACTGCCCTGTATGTGTGACCTGCAGAAGAACAGAGCAGGGTAAAGGTGCAGCCTGAGCCAGACATATGGTATTGGCTCTACACTGCGCCTGTATGTATGACTAGAGATGGGCGAATTTCTCAAAAATTCGGATCACCGAATTTTCCGATAAAATCCGTTTCGTTCCAAATTACTTTGGGACAAATCGCGTTAAAAAACAGCTATTTCCAGGCTGCAGAGAGCCTGTAGGGGGCTGTAGAACGTTGTGCCATGCTTAAATATGCAGAGGGAGCTTGGTTTGGTTTTCATACAATGCTGTGTTTTAGTATGACACGCACATGACTGCCGCCGCTATAAGAAACACTGCACTCTAACATTCCATGTGCACAAATGGGGGCAAAACTGACCAAAAACTGAAGCGGGAATGCAGCCTGACAAAGTCATGGCAGCGCCAGCTGGAAAAAAATAAGCTGAGGGCTAAGATCCTACCATAGCGTCAAAGAACGCAGTAGTAGGTTACTGGAGCCGGCACAGGTCTCAGCACAGTAAGGGGACGTCACAGCAGGGGTCACTCCATGAGGCCAGAGCTTTAAACCGTCACTGAATGTGACAGAACCTGTTCTGTTAAACGCTGATACATGTAGTGGCCCCGAATGAGTGGAGATGGTGTCGTCATTAATTTTGTGTTGACGTATCTGATCATTTTGCCCTTCCTTTACCATCGTGTCCGTTTCAATCGGTCAATACCTAGTATTGCTAAGGCCAAAAACAAACAGGGTTGATACAAAAAAGAAGGATGACCAAAAAAGGGGATTTTGATGTTTCTGTGTTCTGTATCCCCCCTGTTTGGGGCTAGACAATCCTGTTTCCTTCCCTTTCCTTCTGAAGGTAAAAACAAAAGGGGGAAAACCCAAACATAATGGCAAACATGAGGGGGTGAGGGTGGAAACAGCATTAGGAAACCACAGGTAGTTCCCCACTGGGGACAGCGGTCACTTGGCAGCAGCATGAGAGGTACATAGGGCAAAATGACAAATTTCTGGAGTGGCAGCAAAATTCAGGAGCCCACAAAAAGTGGCCAATGACACGTATGGAGATGTGTCTTAACGCAGCGAAGGCATGAGTCGAAGTGGCAAAATGACAAATTTGGAGGTGGCAAAAACGGGGGAAGTGGCCAAGAGTGGCACTTGGACGGGAGTGTGGAGGTCACGGGTTGGGGGGCCACAGGACAGCATGATTTCAGAGAGTGGCAAAAAGACACATGTGGAGGTGAGGGCGGGGAGCAACAGCAGCAGCAGAGGTATGAGTGAACAAGGGGCAGAGTGTGGAGGTGGGGGCAATACCAGTCCCTGGTAAATTTTGGTGGTAGGAGAGGAGAAACTGGCAGAAAATGTGTGGCATCAGGCGGGGGGGCGGATCAGAATAGGGTGAGGCGGGGTTAGTTAACCCAGACTCATTTCTCAAAGTTTTGGGGGGATCATGGCTGATTTTTAATCTGACCCAAAAGGCTTGGTAGGGAAAATCCTGGCCGATCCCGCCGGGATTCTTTTGACAAAGGTCGTCTTTCCACATTTCCGGTGGACAAGGGGGTTTTCCCCTTTGGGGTTTGGGGCCCCCCTGCGCACTGAACCCCCGTCGGTCCCACATCTGGCCCGGGCAGGACAGTTCTCCACTGAAAACTCGGAAGTTGCGGCCAAACCCAGTTTGGCTGTCCAATATCCAGAGGATCTTCTAACTGGGGTGGCGAGTGTGCCCAAGTAGGCCACCACCTGTTGGATAGGGTTGTCCGGGTCCTTGCTGCTGCTGGAGAGTCCCCCTCCTTTGGTGGGTGAAGGGAAGCTGCTCTCAGCGACCCCCAGACTTAGGTTGTGTGAGAACGGACTGTCCTACCCCCCCCCTTCCCCGCAGCCAGGAGTGGTACGTGACCGAGGCACCCCCTGGGTGGACCGTCGAGGTGGACCTGCTGACAAAGGCACGGCCAACTAACTACGGAAAAAATTTCTCTATAGTTCGCCAGTTTGTCCCCCTCGTAGAGCTGGAAAAAAAAGGCTCCCATTTTGGCCCGGTAGCGAGGGTCCAAAGGGGTTTTGGAGAGCCAGAAGTACCCCTCTCCCGGAGGGTGCTATTCGGCTGTCATACCCAGGCAAATCGTTTCGGGGGGCCATTTGCCAAGGCTTGGGGGACTCCCCGCCCCCTCTCCACTGTATATCCCAAGGTGCTAGGGGGTCATTGCTGTCTTCTTTCTCCATTACCCCTACAGCTGTCCTGCCCCTCGGCCCCTGTCACCTGGGTAAAAAAAACTACTCATTTCACCGACAATGCTTTCCCAATGTCCTCTCCCCCGCTCAGCCCACCGGACTCATGGGGCCCACGAGTGTAGTCACCCTCTCCGTCCCTCCCCCGACAGTTTTTTAAATCTTTTTCAGGAATAAGCGGGAAGATTTTATTCACCCTGTAGTCCTGGCGATGAAAATAAGTCATCTCCTCAAACGGCCTCAGAAAACGGCAAGTGTCACGCTGAGCTGCCACGGGCTTACTTCAAAGTTCACAGGGGACTCCTGTCCCCCGGGATCATGAAAAAATCGTTAAGGGCCCTTTCTCTGTTATACAGTCGGTCAAATGTGCGGCGGAAATTCCAAGGGTGGAAACTGCATATAGCGTGTGTTGGGGAGGGTTCTGCCGCTGAAGTCGAGGGGGTTTTGTCCCGGGTTTTTTGAAATGGGATGAAGTGCATTCACATTTTTCTGGCCATTTTCGGAATCCTTAAAAGATCGGGGGAAAAGATTGGGAACCCCTTTTCACAACAGATTGAACATTTTGCGCCATGCAGGGCGCATGGCCCACCCCTCCTCGCTGCAGCGGGGACACCATGTTTCCCATTTTTCCTTTCCCCTTTGATTTGCAATTGGGCGGGAAAACCAATCGATTTTTGCTGCTGGGGTGGGAGTTCCTCCCTGTGTGAATTCACTCGCGAGGCAACCAGGTGTAGAAAAATGCGTGCACCGCTGTGCCCTACACATGTGGTTGAAGCAGTACTTTTTGGAGGGTGGATGGTGGTGGTGGTGGAGGAGGAGGAGGGGCCCTTGGCGCAGAAAACAGCAGTTTGATAACGTGGAGGGAAAGCGGCGTCTCCTGTCTAATTGGTTTGGGGTGCCTGGGCAGGAAAACAAATTCACCCCTGGGGGATAAAAGGGCAGTTGGCCCGCCATAGTTACAGCTCCCACCCTCCACGCTGCCTTGCACCTTGGGAAAAACCGATAAGCTCAAGGACTGGCCCACCTTTGTTCTACATATTTGGAAGGGCTGTTATGCCTTTTTGGAAAAAAAATTACGGTTGGAAATCTCACCTTTCCCCGGCACGGCCATTAATTCTGAACTTGCGGATCCACCATTTGGAAAAGGGGGGACTGCAGTACCCAACAACTTGGACAGGAGCACGGTCAGCTTCGCACCTTAGGTGGTTGGGCATACTGTTGTCTCTTGCAATTGCCCGTTGAACGACTGTTGCGCCATGAGTAGCGAGGGCAGGAGCTCTGGCCGGGGGGGATATGTCAAAAAGAAAAAGCTCCCCTTTGCAGGGGGTGGAGCCCTTTCTGGTGCAATGGCAGCTGCCACGGACGTGCTGCTGCTGCGGGGGGGCGGCAGGATGGACCACCACATCGAGCCCGTTTTCCCGGACCGGATGGTGACGCTGCTTGTTGATGGGGCCGTGGGCAATGTTGTCCCCGGCCCCGCTTCACTTTCTGCCCCAATTCCTTCATATACCCATATTCAGCCCCTCCCGGTGTTTGCAAAAAACGCCCCCACAAACCCAGTGTTATTTTACCGCCAAAAGCTCCGCAATGGTGATATACCACCGCTGCCTCGCTGAGCCCCTGTGCCGCTACTTTCTTGGACCAAAAATTAAATAACCTACAGAATATAAGGCTAATCTAAACAAAAAAAGCACATAAAGGGAATCAAAAAAAAAACCAAAAAAACTAGCCCAAAAATGAAAAAAAAATTTTTAATTTTTTTTGAAAAATTTATAAAAATTAACAGTTTTGATAAAAAAAGTTTCAAATAACCCCAACGAAAAATATTGCTTTTCAACAATCCAAAAACAACCCTGAAGAGTATAGCGAAAAGTGGTGGGGTTTTGCTGCCCCTCCATACACGGGTGACCTTGGCTAAGTATGCGTTATGCTTCATGATATTTAATCATTTATATTTGATAAGCAAACAAAGGAAAAATGGATCCAGCGTTCTTGGTGAAAAAGATGCTTTCATTTATTCATATATTAATAGTGCAGACGGTACAAAAAAGACTGAATTAAAACCTACGCGTTTTAGGCATAAACTTCCCCGCCCTTGTCACGGTTTTAATGTTTAAACAGGGGTCCATTAAATAGTAAATGGGCGTCACGTCATCAAAAACGTTTTCCTCAATTAAAAACAAAAATATTGCTATGCTTAAAACAATTAGTTGAACTCTATTTTGCATATTTTATACTTTTTTCACAACCCAAATTGTCTCAATTATAATGATAAGGTTTCTATTATTGACCTCCGGAAATTGTTTTCCGTTCATGGATCCAATATGGTTCCCCAGGCGCATGTGCTCCCAGTCCCCTTCCCCTGGGGCGGGCGATCAACCCGTTCTTTTTAAAGCATTTGGGAAAAAATATCCAGGCGCCCCGGGGTTCTCTCTACAAAAAGTGCCTTACCCCCCGGGGGGGGAGTACTCTGTGTTTTTTTGATGCTGGTAGAGTTCCTGTATTCTCACTTTCATCTTACAGATACTGCTGCCCACATAGGATTTTTTGCAGCATGTGCAGTGAATGAGATAAACCAGATACTCTATATTTGATCTTAGCCTGTTTTTTGATATATATAGGTGTGTCCATCTTCCCTGTTGTTTTTGGATGGTTGTAGCAGTATTTTTCTGTTGGTATTTATTTGTGTCATTTTTATATTTATATCTGTGTAATTTTTATGGAGTTTTTTCAATAACATTTATATATTTATGGCTAGTTTTTTTTTTTTTCTTGGACCTGCGAAGCCGGTTTTCTACCCGTGGCCGTTTGGCTCAACCTCGGACTGCTGCTACCCTGCGGCCACACTACCCACGTGCTGGCTGCGCCGCTTCCTGACGCGCAACCTGACGCCCTCCTCTCCTGACGATGATGAAGCCCTTGCATCACCCGGCTCCCAAGTGTGGTCGGTGTTGTAGCTTAACCCCTTAAGGACCCAGCCTGTTTTGACCTTCCTGACACAGCCCTATTTTTGAAATCTGACATGTGTCAATTTATGTGAGAATAACTTTTTGACATTTTCCCTATTCTGTGATTCAGAGATTGTTTTCTCGTGACACATTGTGCTTTAAGTTAGTAAGAAATTTTTATCCATACAATCCTTGTTTGTTTGTGAAAAATATAAAAATTTCATGAAAATTTGGAAAAAATTTGCGATGTTGAAAGTTGCAAAATTTACTGCGTGCAAGACAGATAATTATTCACCACAAAAGAGTTTATAACTAGCATTACCATATGTCCACTATAGGTTTGGCATAATTTTTTAAATGTCTTTTTTTTTTTTACGACATTAGAGGGCTTAGAAATTTAGTATTTAATTTCTAACATTTTCAAGAAAATTTGCAATATACATTTTTTTGGGACCACTCAGTTCTGACGTGGCTTTGAGGGGCCTGCATGTTAGATACCCCCATAAGTGACGCCATTGAGAAACTAGACCACTTAACGTATTTACAACACTATTTAGGAAGTTTTAAAAACCCTTCAGATATTTCACAGAAATTAAAGCAAAGTGGAGGTGAAATTTCAAAATTTCACTTTTTTTTGCAGATTTTCAATATTTATCCATTATTCACTGGAATACGGTAAAATGTTGACTAGGTAAATGCAACTTAATTATCAATTCCCCCAGGTCTCCCGTTTTTAGAGATATCCCATATGTGGGCCCCTTTAGTGCATTATTTGGCTAACCATAAGCCCTTAACCATAGAAGGAGCCCTACCTATAACTCTGGGGTCTCATTTTCAATACGATTTTATTTAGGCGCCATTTCAGGTTTGGGACACCTAAGGTGCTTAAAACTTAATAAAACACCAAAAAATAGACCGCATATTGGAAATACACCCCTTAATCAATATATCCAGGGGTGCATTGAGTATATAGACCCCACAGGTGATTCACCAAATTTTTTTTTAGCATAAGGTGTGAAAATTAAAAAAAATTTTTTTCAATAATCTGCAATTTTTAGCTCAAAATGTTTTAGATATACAAGGAATCCTGGAAAAAAGAACCCAAAAACTTTGTTAAGCTAATTTATTCCAAGTTCGGCAATACCCTACTGGGGGGTGTAAACTGCTGTTTGGGGCCCCCATGGCAGGGCGTATAAGGGAGGGAGGCTATTTGGCTTTTTGGACGAAGATTTTGGTGGGGCCATTTTCGCATTTGCAAAGCCCCCAAAGTAGCAGAAAAAGGCGAAACCTTCCAGAAGTCGCCCCATTTTGGAAATTTAAACACCCATCAGGGATCTCATCTAGGGGAGTTACTGTGCATTTTGGAATTTCACAGGTGTTCCATAGTTTTTTTTTAGCAAATTGGGAATGAAATGGGAGGAAAAAAACGAGTTCGGTCATTGTTTTTTGAGTTTCAATTTTACAGCATTTGCCGTGCGTGTAAATGATGTGATAACTTTACTTTAGGGGTCGGTTTCAATTACAATGATATAGTTTTTATATAGTTTTTTTCTATTTTATTACTTTTACACAGTAGAAATACGTCTATACAAAATTGCGTTTTTATGTTTTTCCTATTCTGACAGCCATAACTTTTTGATTTTGCTGTGTGCAGAGCTGTGTATGGGCTTGTTTTTTTGCGGGATGAGTTGAAGTTTTTATTGGTACCATTATGGGGTGCATATGATGCTATGTTCACTTTTTATTAAGGTTTTTTTGAGATGTTTTGAACAAAATACAGCAATCTTGGTAGTGTTTTTTATTTTTTATTTTTTTAATAGCGGTCACTTTTACCGGTATATATGACTGGTAGCTTTACTCAGCAGGTCAATACTATTACAGCGATACCCAATATGTATTTTTTTTTATGTTTTACTGCTTTTAAACAATAAAAACACTTTTATTCAACCAGGAAAATACGTTTTTGCATCGCCATAGTCTGAGAGCCATAACTTTTACATTTTTCTGTGCTTGGAGCTGTGTGAGGGACTTTTTTTTTTCGAGATGAGTTGACGTTTTTATTAGTATCATTTTTGGGGGGACAAGGCTTTTTGATCGCTTTTAAATCCATTTTTTGGAGGCCAGGGTGAAGAAAAAACTGCAATCCTTGTAGTGTTTTTTATTTTTAACAGGGCTCACCGTGCAGTTAGCTTTACTCTTTGGGTCGCTACGATTATGGCGATACCTATTTATATAGTTTTTTATATGTTGAAGCACTTTAAAAAAAAAAAAAAAGGTTTTAGTGTGTAAAACAATATTTATGCATCGCTATCTTCGGAGAGCTATACATTTTTTATTTTTCCGTATACAGAGCTGTATAAGGACTTTTTTGCGGGATGAACTGACGTTTATTTGGTACAACTTGGCGTTTAGCAGTTTTTGATCGCTTTTTATTCCATTTTATGTGCTGCGGGATGAACAATAATCTTAATTTTGTAATGTTTTTTTTTTTTTTTTTTTTTTACGGCGTTACCGTACGGGTTAATTAAATGACAGTTTTAAGGGCAGGTCTTTACCCCCCCGCGGCAGCAAACCCTGCATTGCCAGACTTCCTAGTTACTGTTCTTTTTCCCTCCCTTTATCCCTGCTGGTTTCCCCTCAAAAAAGACCCGCCTCCCACATTTAAGCCTTCTAACATTTGAGGCGCTTATACCTAAAAAGAATATATTATATTCTAGCAATCACAACAAGATATACTATTTTCTTCTTTTAGTTTCCTAACATGCACTAAAACATTTAATACACACACATTTTTTATGAGCACCACCTTGTATAACCTCTGTAATACCCAATCAGAATCCACTTGGGCCAAAACCCAAAATTTGCAGATTTAAAAAATGAAACATATCACCCCAAAATGAGGCCTTCCTTACTTGGTTTTGCTTTCTAAACCCATTCTCACTCAGTCTTTGCAAAAAAAACACTATTTTTAAATCTCCCTATTTTGCTAATTTCCTAGGGGAATCGTTTTAAAAATAAAGTAAATTTTACTTATGAAAACTACATCCGTATGGGGGACAAGAAGGAAATGGAAACACCCAGCTATTTGCATTTTCTTTTACCCCAAGATAATCCACTTAATGTAGAATATACACATGTTTTCAGCAATCTCCAGATGTAACCTAGTAAAATTTTAACAAAAACAAAGGAGCAATTCAAATATAACACAATCTCCTTTTACTATCCCCAGATCCTCTAACTGATTTAAAAACCCCAATTCAAATTTAACACCATTTTTTTAAAGGGACCTATTACTAAAAGTCCCATTTCAAATGCAGACATTTTGTCATATTGCAAAAAAAAAAAAAAATTACCCCTCTTTTTTCCATCTTAAACTATAAGCATCCAACTAAAACAAGTAGTTCTACACCAACATAAATCCCTACATTATCACGATAGAGGCCTTTTAACTATTGAAAACTTTAACTAGGACTCATAACTTTCTTAACTTTCCAAACATTAGGTACTCTTTTTATTCCCCAACTCTCCTATTTTTAACCATTCCCCCTTTGACCTCATCGTATGTGTTGTGAGGTTAACATAAAAACCATTAAAGTGTTCATCTTGTATGGAAAAGATCCCCGTGGTTCAATCATTAGCCCCGGGGTTTTGAAATTAGGAGCTGTAGTTTCTGGGGGCTACAAGACTAGTAGACGGCCCCCCAGTTGACAAAATTTACTGATAAGGCAAAGCCCTAGCAACTTCTGGGGTGTCAAATTTTCAACATAATCATATGATAGTTTTTTTGGTTGCATAACTTATTCAGCACTTTCTTTTTCCCAAACACGGGTAGGAGTGATTCCTCGTAGTGGTTTGGTGGGGCCCCATTTGTTCTTTCCCCTCCTTTTTCATCAAAGCCCCCCAGTTTTCAGCAGAACTTAAAAGGGGGCCCGTCAAAATGGCTCAAGGCCCCTTTCTCCGTGTCTTTAAAGGACCCCCAATCACCCATTTTTCAAGGTTGGGGCTACTCAGGTCACTGCTCATTTCTGAAATAGAACAAAAACTTGTTTAGTACTGCTTCAATGTTTCTGCTGGGTCCGTACAAAACCCTGTCATACTGCTATCTTATGAGAAAAACCTGTAGGAAATAGGGCCCCTGTTTTGGGGGAAGTCCAACAAGTCCATAAGGAGACCGTTTCATTTTCCTCAATTTAAAACGCGGAAACAAACTAAGGGCAAACACTCTGACCAGGCTTCCCTGTTTTTTCATTTAATGTTCTATTTTTTTTCCTTTTCTTTAAAGAGGGTAAGAACGGAAAGGGCCCGCCCTAAAAACCTAAGGCACCCGCTTTTTTCATGACTTCCCCTGTGAAGTGTGTTCCTTTTCCCCTTCTATTGTTTTCGGTCGCCCAAAACAACATTGATTTTTGGGGCACTTTGCTGCGCTTTCTGTTTTGGGGAAGGCTTCAGACCAACCGGAAAAAGATCTACCCAAAAAGAAAATTTGCACTCCTTGGAAGACACAGCGGTCGAGGCATGTTTTTCCTGGGGACCTTTCCTACTTTACCTTTTTTGTTTTTGGCTTTCAACAGGCTTGAAAAAATTGGCTGCGGCCCAAAATTTAAAACCCAAGAGAACCCAAAACTTTTTTTATAGCAAAAAATAAAAAAGGGGGTCTTTGGATGGTGGGTCATCCATAGGCGCTTAGGCCTCATTGGGAAAAGGACCCATGGGAGGCAGAGCTTTTGTTACACTCCAAACCCACCCTTGTTTAACTGAGACCCTGTTTCCCCACCCCCCTTTTTCGACCTTCAGGGGAGATTAAGGGCCCTAAGGACATCGGGGGTAACAGGGTCTAGGTGGAAACCTGTACAGGTCACAAGATCCTTAACCCTAGGCTTTGTCGCTGCCAGTTTTGCCATTTTTTGTCTGCTCTTATTTCCCCCCCCTTTTCGGGCTTCAGATTTTCATTGTCGTGTCCTGATTTTAGTTTTCCTAGCTCTAAGGCAACAACGGGCTTCATTAGGTCTGCCCACTTTCTGCATTTTTGAGGGTTTCTATTTGTGTTAAGAACCCATTCTCCATAAGGGCCCAAAATCATGGGTTTTTCCCAAATTTTATGACATGAGTCGTTGTATATGTGCCCTACCCTGGGGCCCGTTTTTTGGCCCTGGTAGTCTCTCAACTCCCTCCGGGGAAATGAGGGGGAAGGGGTTTTCAATTTTTTATTCCCTTAATTTGGTGCCCACCGATATCCTGTGATACCTGGGATTCCCAGTACCGGGTTTAAATAAAAGGGTTTTAAAAATTGTGAGGGGAAACCCCTTCACAGGGGTAAATCCTATTTTTCTTGTGCCTTTGGGACCTACAACATTTTTTTTTCCTCGTCCCTTTACCATCTAATTTTCCCCCTTTGGGGGTCAAGTTCTAGGGTAACAGATGGTAGAGTTCAAGGGTTCTACACCAAGTCAGTAAAACATTTGGGGGAAAAAAACATCAGAAACCCCGCACACTGTAGCGTACTAACCCCAAATAGAGGTCATAGTTGCATTGAGAATATCATGTAATCTACAGGTATGTATTGTTACGGGTAATCCTACAACCTTAGCTTTTTTGTATAAGTACTTGTACTATAGTACTACTCACACAAAAGGGTTCCTCTCGCCACTGGATTTTTTTAGCTAGTTATAGCTATGGTCCTGCTGTGTACCATTTTTACTGTGTAAGGGGCTGCCGTGGGGACCATATCCCCAGTCAGTACAGCGGAACAGCTTTCTAGTCAGTGTGCCAGGGAGGTGTAGAGAAATTAACAACTTCAAGTTTTGGAAATTTTTTTAATGCCTCCTCTATAGCTTAAAAGGGCTGTGTAGCCAAAAAACTCATACAGAAGCTCATAAGCAAAAAAGCTGATCATATTAAAAAAATTTACAATATTCTAAAACTCAGGGAAAATTTTTGATTTTCTCCCAGATCCCAAAGCAGGTCCTTTATGACTTATTGGTCTTGGGCAGGTGCCCGGCACCAACTGCAAGCAGTTCCTGAAGGTAAAACCTTTTCTGCAAAAAGTAACTTTTCCATTGAGACTCAGGGCCTCAATCACTAAAAAAACAAAAAAAAAAAAGAGATATGCAGCCCTTCACATTTTTTCCCCTGTCCTGGCCAAATTTGTCACCATGTTTTAAAAAACTTTTCCAAAGTCAGGTGATATCCACCCCAATTTCGCATGAGGGCAGAATTGCTTAGATCTTATTGGTTATTTTAATAGTAACATCTCGGTTTTAAAAGTTAAGGTATCTGTAAAACATCCTACAACAAAAATAAAAAGGAAGAGAAGACTAACGAAACTTTTCTCTACAGTAACTTAAACTGACCATTTTACAAATGGAGTCGTTTCTGGGGAAAATCTACAACATTGGTCTTTTTCCCCGGCCCCCCCCCTGGGGTTGGCAGCATGTACCTCTCTATCTTACCATCTTTTTTAAAAAGTCACCCGCTGTACAAATCATTAGGACTACATGGCTTTACTTATAACAAGACAAGAAAAAAAAAAAAGTTTAGCCAGACAAAAGAAGTAACCACAAATTAAAAAAAAACAAAAAAGAAACAAAGGATCCTTTATACATTTCCACACATACAACCAAAAAATTTAGACTAAACAAAAGAAAAAAAAATAAAACAAAACAAAATATCAAATGCCAAAAAAGCAAAACAATGGGAAAAAAAAAAATTTAAAAAATCCCCCAAATTTAAGAGTTTTTACTTCAAAACAAAAAAAAAATTATAAAAATTCATCTCTTCATTCCACAAAGGGGAAAACAATGTTAATATTTAATTTTTCCCCTCTCCACCTAAAAGAAACATTTGGGAAAAAACAGTAAAAAATTCCTGGAAAAAAAATGGTTAAAACATAGAAATATTTCAAAAATTTTTACAAAATTTTGTGCACAATCCCCCCTTTATTTGCTTATATTAAATAGCTCTTTTTAAATTTTCCCCCGTGGACTTATTTTTTACTTCAACCAAATTTTAAGGGATATCCTTTATAACTTATACACCAGATATAATTAATTTTTATTTTACAACAAAGATACATGAATATAAAATATCTTGTTTATACCAAAAAATCATCTGCAGAGCTTTTTCCTTTAAAAAACAAAACAATAAATTTCACACAAAAAAACTAAAATTCATCAAAAGTTCAACACGATAATCAGTAATCAATGAAAAAACAGAAAAATGGGTCTCCATCTGGAGTTGGACCCTTTCCCCCCCCCCTTCTGAATCAGAGCTGCTGCTGCTGTGGCACTATGTCCCAGAAGTCCAGAAATGGAGGGAAATAACCTTTTTTTACTGCTTCTCATTCCCCAGGCATCTACCTTTATTAAACCCATTATAACAGGGGACCAACGAAACCTCACACTTATATGAAGACTTTCCATCTTTTTCTACTTTTTAAAAGTCCCAATTTCACCATTTCAATTTTCCAAATGTTTCTAACTTTCCTGCCTTTCCAGTTTAGAGTAATTTTTTCACTGCCCAACGAGTTACACATTACCGTTCCAAAATTTTACAGTTCATCCCCTGATTAGTTAGCCTAATACCTGATGTGGTTAGATTTAAAAATTTTAAACCCTCATCAAGTTCCCAAACTAATACACAAAAAGTTAGTATCGTACCCCTGAATGACTAGATTTAAAAAAACTAATCCACCTTTTACGTCTCCAACTTTAAACAAACTATTTAGATGTACCTCTGATGGGTAGATTAAAAATACTAAACCACTCATTCACGTCTCTAAAAATTAAACAAACTAGTTATATCAACCCCTGATGGAATAAAAATCTAAACCATTCATTTTACGTCTTAAAAAAACGGACTGAAATAATTTTTCTAAACTTTCACTATTTTCTGCAATAAACTAATGCTACATAACGAGCAGGCACACACTGACGAAATCTTCATAGGGATTCACTCCCCCTCCCTCAGGGAAATTTCCTTTTTTCTAAAACACAAGGGCACTGCAGCCATAAAACCTTTTGACCCTTTAAAAAAAAGAACTCACACAAAGCACAAATTCATATCATTTTAAATTTTTACTTTAAACTTGTTATATTTCTTTCACTTGGGGTGCCTCATCAAGCAGAGGAGCCTCATACGTTTATCAATCACACTGCATACAACTCCTTTCAGACACCCTCCTATTTTTGTTAAGTTATATTCAGTTGTTCCCCACATCAATTCACATTCATTCACTGTTCATTATATCCAAACAAGCAACATAATATAATATATATACTAATATATATATATCATATATATATATATATATATTTTATATATTTATATTTATAAATATATAATATATATATATATTTATATATATATTTATATTTATATAATATTGAAACCATGATCACATTAATTTCATTTGATATTTTATCAAGGTTCTTAGGTAGATGTCTTTAGTGATCTGGGAAAACAGCCGGGACAGAGAAAGCAAATTCTTGACAAAAGACAGAATATAATATAGTAAGTAGTGTCTGAGCGATTTTTATCGGACAAAGTTGAAATCGGCAAGGTTTTTTTTGGTGATCGAAAATTTGCCAGATCATTACGATAATTAAGTTTAAACTTCTAGTGCATCATCTAATTTAAGATTAGCGCCTTTTTCGGGCTTCCGTAATTTGGCGGCCAGCAAATAGGATTACAGAATAGAAGCAGGGTGAATGTGTCGTGCCGACTTCATTCTGGGGATGTGTATGGTTGCGATTGACCTCGTTTTACATAGAACTGAGTTTACCTGTTTCAGCCTCATTGTTCTCTCAGCGTCTCATATGGGATAGGACCTGCGCTATGCCTGTGGCCCAAACAGCTCAGCGATAATTAAGTCTATTTTCTGCACAGAGAAACTATACTATTAGCTGTGAATCTTCCAATTTAGTTAGATTATAGATTTGAACATTTTTATGTAGTAGTAGCTTGAGAATTTTAAATGCAGGCATCTCACCACGTAACATTTCACGGCGGTGGGAGCGGGGGGGGGGGGGCCCGTGGGCACGCAAGCACAGACAAGCATCGATCTAATAAAGAACAATGGATAAAGTTTTCACCAAGACTTAAGTGTTGACTTGGTAGTGGAATATCTTTATTAATTAAACAGTTTTGCTATTGGAAATATTCCTGGATTATTGGGCAGCACTGAACTTTATATTGGATTAAACATCATTTCTAGTACATGAGGTCTCTTTGTTAGCTGCAAAAAACTCCAATTTTATTATCAGTATACATTTTCAGATAGGTGTTCCAATTTTACCCATTACACCCTGTGACTGTTGATATATCCACCTTGCACTTAAATTATAAATCTGCAATCTTGTAGTCATGCAAGGTTGTTTGTTGCAAAAAATACTGTAGTATAGTACGGAAAAACATCCACTGTTAAGTGTTTTTTGATTTTGCGCACCCAGCACTGTTCATGAGGCATCATCTTCGTAAATCTTAAAACAGCTATTATATATTCACAACAGGTGATTTGAATGGTGCAAAAAAAATACCGTTTATTATATTCAAAAACTAAACAGTAGTTACGTGTTTTTTTTGACTTATTGAGCACCCTGCACTGTTCATTGTGCAGCATCTAGTAATGTTTACAAAACTAGAATTCTATATTCCCACAGGTGAATTGATAAGGTGCAAAAAATACCGTTTTTTATAACAAAAAAATAACAGTTAAGTGGTTTTTTGACTTTTTGCGCACCTGCACTGTTCATTGACGCTGAAATCTAAGTAATCTTAAAATCAGCAATTCTATATTCCCACAGGTGAATTGAAAGGTGCAAAAAATACTTATTATTATATCAAAACATAACAGTTAGTGGTTTTTTGACATTTTGCGCACCAGCACTGTTCATTGACGCAGCATTTACGTAATTCTTAAAACAGCCAATTTATATTCACCACAGGTGGAATAGAAAGGTGTAAAAAATAACCGTTTATTATATTCAAAAAAACATATACATGTTAGTGTTTTTGACTTTTGCGCACCCAGCACTGTTCATTGACGCAGCAAAAATATACGTTTAAATCTTAAAAACAGCAATTCTATATCCCCACAGGTGAATGAAAGGTGCAAAAAAATTACCGTTTATTATATCAAAAACATATCAGTTACGTGTTTTTTGACTTTTGAGCACCCAGCACTGTTCATTGACGCCAGATCTACGTAAAAATCTTAAAACACGCATTCTTTATTTCACCTATGGTGAAATAGAAGGTGCAAAAAATACCGTTTATTATATCAAAACATTACAGTTACATGTTTTTTTGACTTTTGGCGCACCCCCGCACTGTTCATTGACGCAGCATCTAGTAAATCTTAAAACAGCAATTCTATATTCAACCACAGGTGAATTGGAAAGGTGCAAAAAATACCGTTTTATTGATTATCAAAAATAACAGTTACGTTGTTTTTGACTTTTGCGCAACCATCATGTTCTTTTGACGCAGCATCTAATGTAAATCTTAAAATCAGCAATTTCTATATTCACACACAGTGGTGAATTAAACAGGTGCAATAAATCCGTTTATTATATCAAAAAAACATAACAGTTTACGTGATTTTTGACTTTTCGCACCCAGCACTGTTACTTTGTCGCATGCAGCCTTACGTAAATTTCTTAAAACCAGCAATTCTATATTCATACAGGTGAATTGAAAGGTGCAAAAAATACGTTTATTATTATGAAAAACATAACAGTTACGTTTTTTTTTTTTTATTTTGCGCAAACCCACAAACTGTTCATTGAAGCGAGCAATCTACGTAAAATTCTTAAATAACAGCAATTCTATATTCACACAGGTGAATTGAAAGGTGCCAAAAATACAAGTTATTTATATTAAAAACATAGACAGTTACGTGTTTTCTGGACTTTTGCGCCACCAGCATGTTCATTGACGCAAGGCATCTACTAAATCTTAAAAACAGCAATTCTAATTCACCACAGGGTGAATTGAAAGGGCGAAAAAATACCGTTTATTATTTTCAAAACATAACAGTTACGGGTTTTTTTTGATTATTGCGCCTCCCAAGCTCTGTTCATTAGTCGCACATCTATGTAATCTTATAACAGCAATTCTAATATTCACCACAGGTGAATTGAAAGAGTGCAAAGTAAATACCGTTTATTATATCAAAACTTAACAGTTACGTGTTTTTTGACTCTTTGCGACCCAGCCACTGTTCATTGACGCAGCATCTACGTAAATCTTTTAAAACAGCAATTCTATATTACCACTGGTGAATTGAAAGGTTGCGAAAAATCCGTTTATTATATCAAAACAGAAACAGTTACGTGTTTTTTGACTTTTGCGCACCCAGCACTGTTCATTGACGCCAGCATCTACTGTAAATCTTAAAACAGCATTCTATATTCACCACAGGTGAATTGTATTGGTGCTAAAAATATCCGTATATTATATCACAACTTAACAGTTAAGTGTTTTTTGACTTTTGCGCACCCAGCACTGTTCATTGTCGCTGAATATACGTAAATCCTTATAAAAAACAGCAATTCTTTATTCACACAACAGGTTGAATTAAAAGGTGCAAAAAAATCCAGTTTATTATATCAAAAAAACATAAACAGTTACGTGATTTTTGACTTTTGCGAACCCAGCATGTTCATTGACGTGCATCCTTACTGTAAATCTTAACATACGCAATTCTATAATTCACACAGGTGAATTGGGAATGGTGCTAAAATTACCGTTTATTATATCAAAAAACATAACAGTTACGTGGTTTTTTTTGACTTTTGCGCACCCTGCACTGTTCATGGACGCAGGCATCTACGTATAATCTTAAATAACAGCAATTCTATTATTAATCACAGGTGGAATTTGGAAAAAGCTGGCAAAAAATACCGATTTTTTATATCAAAACATATAACAGTTACGTGTTTTTTGTACTTTTGCGCACCCAGCAATGTTCTTTGAAGCAGCATTCTACGTAATTCTAAAAACAGCAATTCTATTTTCACCAAGGTGAATTGAAAGGTGCAAAAAAATACTATTTATTATTCAAAAAATAAACAGGCTTAGTGTTTTTTGACTTTTGCGCACCCAGCATGTTCATTGACGCAGCTCTACGTAAATCTTTAAAACCCGAATTCTATATTCACCAACAGGTGAATTGAAGGTGCAAAAAAATACGTTTATTATATCAAAACATAACAGTTACGTGTTTTTTGACTTTTGCGAAACCCGCACTGTTCATTGACGCAGCATTAGTAAATCTTAAAACAGCAATTCTATATTCCCCACAGGTGAATGAAAGGTGCAAAAATACCGTTTATTATATCAAAAATAACAGTACGTGTTTTTTGACTTTTGCGCACCCGGGCAATGTTCATTGACGCAGCATCTACGTAAATCTTAAAACAGAAATTTCTATATTCACCACAGGTGAATTGAAAGGTGCAAAAAAATCCCGTTTATTATACCCAAAACATAAACATTTAAATGTTTTTTGACTTTTGCGCACCAGATGTTCTTTTACCCCCAAAGA
>JAODAL010041766.1:0-35542 GCA_025379985.1 Phyllomedusa bahiana | reverse complement strand
GGCTGGTTTCTTCAAGCGGTGGCGCTTTTATAGAATCCCATACTCAATGAGAGATTAAAACCCTCATGCAAGCCTTTCAACTTACTGGCTGGTACTGCAGAGAGGAGATGGGTGGGTCATTGGGCAGACTGCAAATCTGAAAACTCAAACTCGGAGGGATTATGGGCGGCACGGGAGGTGACAGGTACACTTACTTCTACTTGATGACTAAATGAGATGAGAGAGCACACACACATTGAAAGTTTGGTTTCTTTCTTCTTTTCTCTTTTCATGTTAATTTTGGAGATGATACGCTATGCTATAACGGAGGTAGACTCTTCTGTTATTAAGGGAGTTTTTTGTCTACTTACTTACCTGGTTCCCAGGCATATCTGAACTGCACCACATAAGCCTGTGTTTTGTGGTAACTAGATGTATACCCAGCCACACCCTGTAATTCGTTGTCTGATGTTTGAATCTCCTGTGTTTTATATTTTCTGTACTATTATTTTGGAAAATCAATAAACATTTGTTTAAAAAAAAAAAGAAAAAAAAAGAAAAGAAAATGGCGTCCACCAACATTCACCATCCAACCTGAGGGAACTGGAGAGGATCTGCAAGGAAGAATGGCAGAGGATCCCCAAATCCAGGGGTGAAAAATGTATTGCATCATTCTCAAGAAGACTCATGGCTGTACTAGCTCAAAAGGTGCTTCTACTCAATACTGAGCAAAGGGTCTGAATACTTGTGACCACGGGATATTTTAGTATGTTCTTGTTTAATAAATTTGCAAAAATATCTACATTTCTGTTTTTTTCTTTTCATGATGGGAGGGGGCAGAGTGTACATTAATCAGCAAAAAATGAACTCGCTTGATCTTACCAAATGGCTGCAATGAAACAACGAGTGAAAAATTTAAAGGAGTCTGAATACTTTCTGTACCCACTGTAGATTGAATGGCTTGATGTGAACATGCCTATGTCATTCTATAAAGCAATGGCTTATGGGAAAAGAGCTAAGGAGCTCCACAGCGCACACTATTGGATGTAGTTATCCTCAGTTCACATGTAGTTTGCAGGAGCCAGCTGTCTGTAGTTGGACTTAACTGATTTGGCTCAAATCCCTTTCACATTGCTAGGCTCCTGCAAGCTACATGTGAACTGAGGATAACTACATCCAATAGAGTGCGCTGTGGAGCTCTCAGCTCTTTTCCCATAAGCCATTGCTTTATGCAAAACAGTCAGTGAGGTCTGAATGGCAAAGTAAACCCTCACACCGACCAATTTATTGGTTCCTCTCCTCAAGATATGTCATTCTGTATAATATTATGTAGTAAAAAGTTAAGCGTTAAACATGTTTTTTTTATAATGGAACCCTATGAGTGACATTCTTTTAACATATATGGGCTAGCGTGTACATTAAACCAGAAGCCAGAAATGTGATGTGTCCTTGACCTAAAATGAATCTAGAATTTACTAAAAATAAATGTACACTGTAAATCCAAGAGTGATCTGATTGCAATAACTGTTTCCCACCTGCGGCCACTAGATGTCCCTGTGGCCCTAGGATTGTACAGGACTTCCATTTGGGTCAGTTTTATCCTGTAAGAGGATCAAATCACAGGGCGAGCACATCCTGCCATTAACCCCTGAGTTCCTGACACATTTATGAAATCCTATCTACATACACATTGCCATTCTGTTTTATGGGAGCTCTAAGTACAGCCGAATACACCACTTACTGTACTGGAAAGTCCCATAGAACAGAATGGAGAGTCATGTGCAAGCGTGAATGGTTCGACACATTTGGGGAATTCCATGAAATAATGACATTGGCAGAACACAAGTCTGCAGAAACTATAGGATACAGATACAAGAGATACCATATGTCAACTTCTGCACCAATGGGATCCCATAATCAGACATGATCATTGGGGGAACTGCTCATGTAAATGCTTATTGTACAGCACCCAATAGGACCCATGAAAGTATGGATGCCAGAAGTCATCTGAACAAATTGGTACAATTCCCTCTTACACACCATTATACATCATGTGGAAGTATGTATACCTATATACTCATACCATTATATATCACGTGGTAGTATGTATACCTATATACTCATACCATTATATATCATGTGGTAGTATGTATACCTATAAACTCATACCATTATATATCATGTGGAAGTATGTATACATATATACTCATACCATTTTATATCATGTGGTAGTATGTATACCTATATACTCATACCATTATATATAATGTGGCAGTATGTATACCACCTATATACTCATACAATATGTGGTAGTATGTATACCTACATACTCATACATCATGTGGTAGTACATATACCTATATACTAATATATCATGTGGAAGTATGTATTCCTATATACTCATATATCATGTGGTAGTACATATACCTATATACGCATACCATTATATATCACGTGGTAGTATGTATACCTATATACTTTATACCATTACACATCATGTGGTAGTATGTATAGCTATATACTCATACCATTATATATCATGTGGTAGTTTGTATACCTATATACTCATACCACTATATATCACGTGGTAGTATGTATACTTATATACTCATACCATTATATATCACATGGTAGTATGTATACCTATATACTTTATACCATTACACATCATGTGGTAGTATGTATAGCTATATACTTATACCATTATATATTATGTGGTAGTATGTCCACTCATACCAATATACATCACATGGTATTATATCTATATACCTATATACTTAATCTCATTAAACACCATTTGATAGTATGTATACCTATATACTTATACCATTATACATCAGGTTGTATCATGTATTCCTATACATTTTCAAATATCCCGGGCTCCACCAACGAAGTTCCTCAGGGACAGAAGAGCAGACACACAGCGCAATGTGCGTTACAGCTTTACAACACAGGGTGCGACTTTAAACTAATTAGAATCACGCTCACCTTTTAGAGCTGTACAGGTATGGTACAGCTCACATTAAAGCTCAAATTTAAAAGCCCAAAGCTGATCCGCTGCACCTCGCCCTCTCCGAGCAGCTCAGGAAACCTCCGATTCCTATACAATCATACATCATGTGGTAGTATGTATACTGTACCTATACACTCATACCAATATACATCACATGCTATTATATATATCTATATACAAATACCATTAAACATCATGTGGTAGTATGTATACCTATATACTTATAACATTACAGTAGCTCACAAAAGTGATTACGCCCCTCACATTTTTGTAAATATTGTATTATATCTTTTTATGGGACAACACTGGAGATATGACACTTTGATGTAATGTAGTCAGTGTGCAGTTTGTATAACAGTGTAAATTTGGTGTTCCCTCAAAATAACTCAACAAAGCCACCAATGTATAAACCACTGGCAACAAAATTGAGTACACCCCTAAGTGAAAATGAACAAATTTTGCCCAATTTGCTTTTTTCCCACCATGGTGTCATGTGACTGGCTAGTGTTAGAATATCTCAGGTGGGAATAGTGCGCAGGTGTGTTAAATTTGGTGTTATCGCTCTCACACTCTCATGCTGGGCACTGGAAGTACAACATGTATCCGCATGTCAAAGAACTGTCTGAGAATCTGAAAATAAAGAATTGTTGCTCTACATAAAGATGGCCTAGGCTATAAGAAGATGCCAACACCCGGAAACTGAGCTGCAACACGGTGGCCAAGACCATACAGCAGTTTAACAAGACAGGTTCTACTTAGAACACGCATCGCCATGGTCGGCCAAAGAAGTTAAGTGCCCATACTCAGCATCAAATCCAGAGATTGTCTTTTCAAAATAGACATAGGAGAGATTCCAGCATTGCTGCAGAGGTTAAAGAGGTGCAGGTCAGCTTGTCAGTGCTCACACAATATGCCACACACTGTATGAAATTGTTCTGCATGGCTGTCGTCCCAGAAAGAAACCTATTCTAAAGATGATGCACAAGAAAGCTACAAACAGTTTACTGAAGACAAGCAGACTAAGAACATTGATTACTGGAACCATGTACTATAGTCTGATGAAACCAAGATAAACCTATTTGTTTCAGATGGTGTCAAGCGTATGTGGTGGCAACCAGGTGAGGAGTACAACACTAGTGTGTCTTACCTACAGTCAAGCATGGTGGTATGAGTGGTGGCAGGGGCGTTGCTAGGGTCCTAAAACATCTGGGGCCCGGGCCCTTTGTGTTTTGCTCAGTAGGGCTGGGTTCACACGACATTTTTCACGCCACATTGTGAACTGTGGCATGATGTGTTTTTACAGAGAAAAACCTTCTGCTCCTGTCACTAATTTTCAGCATATTCCACATAGAGTGACCCTATATCTATATACCTGCCTCAGCAGTCACAGCACAATGAAAATCACCAATGACAAATTTACTTTTTCAAAACCCCTCACCTCCGTATGACAGTGTAATACCCCTCAACAGTCACCAAAACATGCACCTACACATGGAGCAAATCTACCAGACAAATGATTGTTACTAAAAACCTCCTACAAAACCAAGTCCCAAAAATATTACTACAAAGGACCAAATAATCCTGCCAGACCCTGACCGAAAGCGGCCCCCACATGTGACTATCAGCTGTACACAGGCTCTGATTACATATACCACCACCATCCAGGGACCATATAGTGGTAGATACTAGTTGTATGTAGACGCTCTGCAGACATATAAGTGATTACACTGCAGTTACATTTAGTGACTCACCGGAGACATCATTTCTGATCAGCGTCGTTCACTTTCCCTTTTCTTCTCCATCCGGTTCACACCTTCATGCTGGTTTCTCCCGGCCAATACTTGTCCCTGCAGATTTGGACACAAATATCTTAGAATCCTCACATTTCCAGCAACTCCTTAATTATAGGTATATAAGTCCCCTCAGTCAGGTAGGTGTATAGGTCCCTCAATTAGGCAGGTATATAGATATAGGGTCAATGTCAGGCAGGTATTAGATATAGGGTCAATGTCAGGCAGGTATATAGATATAGGGCCACTTCAAGCAGGTATATGATTGGGCCACAGGCAGGTATATGGGGCCACAGGCAGGTATTTGGGGGCCACAGGCGGTATAGGGGCCACAGGCAGGTATATGGGGGCATTGAGGCAGGTATATGGGGCCACAGGCAGGTATAGGGGGCCACTGACGCATTATATAGGGGAACTGAGGCAGTTCTAGGGGGCCACAGGCAGTAAAGGGGGCCACAGGCAGGAATAGGGGGCCACAGGCAGTAAAGGGGGCCACAGGCAGTATAGGGGGGCCACAGGCAGGTATAGGGGGGCCACAGGCAGTATATGGGGCCGCAGGCAGTATAGGGGGCCACAGGCAGGTATAGGGGGCCAAAGGCAGTATATGGGGCCACAGGCAGGTATAGGGAGCCACAGGCAGGTATAGGGGGCCACAGGCAGTATGTGGGGCCGCAGGCAGGATAGGGGGCCACAGGCAGGTATAGGGGGCCAAAGGTAGTATAGGTGGACGCAGGCAGTATAGGGGGGCACAGGCAGGTATAGGGGGCCACAGGCAGTTATAGGTGGCCACAGGCAGTATAAAGGGCCACACAGGCAGTATATAGGGGCAACGAGGCAGGTAAATGCTATAAAAATAACATTAATACTCACCTTAGCATCCCCGGCGAGCGCTCTGTCCTCTTCAGCCCGCGCTCCTCCAGCAGCTCCTCGGGCACACAGCCTGTGACGCGTTGTGCGCCCGAGGACAGGCAGCGGCGTGATGAGGTCATTACATTGCGCCGCTGCCAGCTGAGCCGCTGTGTCGGACCCGGAGCCGGTCCGACACTGTCTGCGGGGCAGGGAGCGCTCGCTCTCTGCTCCGCAGACGCCCGCAGTTGTATGTGCGTCCAGCGGACGCACATGTAGCTGCAGGGCTAGTCGGTGCTCCAGGCCCATGGCAGCGGCCTGGAGCCCGGGAGGTTCGGGGCACAGGGGGTTTTATTCGGGGCCCGAGCCCCGGACAAAACAGCCTAGCGACGCCCCTAAGTGGTGGTTCAGTTCATTGAGGGAATCATGAATTCCAACATGATCCCCTCCCTTTGGAAACTGCATTACTAAAGAATATGAGTGTAAGGGTATGTTCACACTGAGTGTTGAGTCCGTGTGAACATACACTTAAATGTTTGGATCTGTTGGATCCCAAACGGACTCAAACACACATCTAATAAATAGTAATGTTATTTACATTGCTTTTAATATGAAACACACATCGGCGTTCACACGAGTGATCGCTGATGTGTCTCACTGCGTCTTTTGGATCTGTTCCAAGAATTGACATGTCAATTCTTGGTCTGAAAGACGCAGCAGGAGCCCTATAATAAACTATAGGGTGCGATCCTGCTGCATCCAAACACACAGCTGTGTGTTGGATACGTGTTGGATCCATTAAGGATCCGATCGCCAAAGCATTTTTGGATGCAATTTTTGGATCCAACACGGATTCAAAAACACTGTGCAAACACCCCCTTAAGGTTCTGGACTGGGCAAGCATGTGTTCAGACCTATACACTATTGAGCATCTGTGAGGCATCCTCAAATGGAAGGAGCGCAAGGTCTCTAACATCCACCAGCTCCATGATGTCGTCATTGAGAAATGGAAGAAGATTCCAGTGGCTGCAGCCTATGAAGCTCTAGTGAACTCCATGCCTAAGAGAGTTAAGGCAGTGCTGGAAAATAGTGATCAGACAAAATATTCACACTTTGGGCACAATTTGTCCATTTTCAATTAGGGGTGTACTCACTTTTGTTGCGAGCAGTTTACACATTGATGGCTGAGGGCACAGCAAATGTACACTGTTATACAAGCTGTACACTGACTACTTACATTGCATCAAAGTGTCATATCTTCAGTGGTGTTCTCCCATGAAAATACATAAAACAATATTTACTAAAATATGAGGGGTGTACATGTATATATCACATAGTGTACATGTATATATCACATAGTAGAATGTATATCTAAATACTCATACATCACATGGTAGTATGTATACCTATATACTCATACCATTATACATCAGGTGGTAGTATGTATACCTATAAACTCATACCATTTTACATTATGTGGTAGTATGAATACCTATATACTTATAACATTATATATTACGTAGAAGTATGTAGACCTGTATACTTATACATCATGTGGTAGTATGTATACCTATATGCTTATACCATTATATATCACTTTGTAAGATGTATACCTATATACTCACACCATTATACATTAGGTGGTAGTATGTATACCTATATACCCATAGCATTATACATCAAGTGGTAGTGTGTATACCTATATTCTTATACCATTATTCATTATCTGTTAGTATTTATAGCTATATACATAATGTGGTAGTATGTATATCTATATACTTGTATAATTAAACATCATGTAGTAATATATATACTCATACATCATGTGGCAGTATGTATACCTATATAATTATACATCACATGGTAGTATGTATACCTTTATACTCATGCATCATGTAGTAGTACAATTATACATCACATGGTAGTATGTATACTTATATACTCATACATCACATGGTAGTATGTATACTTATATACTCATACATCACATGGTAGTATGTACACCTATATAATTATACCATTATACATCACATGGTAGTATGTATACCTTTATACTCATACTGCTATACAGATTGGTCAGCACTAAATCTGGTGTTCTAAACCAAATACTGTTAAGATTAGGGATTGCTAGTTATTTTTGCCTGACACATGGACACCTGGATAACATACTCCCAGACTAAAGTGTTTCCATGTGCAGCAAACGTATGCCTGCAGGCGAGCCAGGACTATTACTTCTGGCTTATTGCCAAGATCATTCCTGACCTGACCAGCTCACAAATGGAGCTGCACTATATCCTATGTCTGGAAGCTATAGTCATGGTCTGATTGGAGCCACTTTAAAGAAAGAGTATGAAGTTCCCTAAATGGTAATTCCATAATGAATCCACTTATTAGCGGAGTGATCCTGTAATAGGTTTACATGGCCTGACTAGACGGGGTAGGAGCTCACAATGTTCAGATACTGGATAACTCCTAATTATAAATGAAGCAATTCCAAAATTAAAAACATTAGATTTTGGAACTGTTTGTTAAGCGACTTCCCTTGCCGGGCCCCAAATGTGACTGCCCCATTAAAACCATAACATGTAGTATCTTTAAAACCCCCTTGACCATGTTTCATCGAAGATAACTACTATACATTTGTTAATCCAATCTTGAAATGTTCCTACTGTTTAAGTGATTATTTTATTTCTTTATGGCGCTGGCATGCACCATAGCGTTGTTCAGAGACTATCACCCACATTGTTCCCTGTCCTCAATGAGACTCACAATCACTCTCAGAACAGACTCTATATCTCTAACAAGATTATCTTTTGTTTACAGATAAGCAATTGTTTTCACTCCTCAGAGCACTTGTAGCTTTGCTTACTTACAGATTACATCTCCTGCCCTTATGTCTGTAATGTCTCAGCTAGCCATAGAAGAGATAAATATGCTAATTACTGCCATAGAACCATCC
Organism: Phyllomedusa bahiana; assembly: GCA_025379985.1. Lineage (NCBI taxonomy): Eukaryota > Metazoa > Chordata > Amphibia > Anura > Hylidae > Phyllomedusa > Phyllomedusa bahiana. The sequence continues at coordinate 26,955 of JAODAL010041766.1, read as the reverse complement.
ACAGCCTAACAAATGAAGAGAAAGAAAAGCTGTCTGTGACTGTAAAATTGCATGAGAAAACCCATTTAAGTAGAAATGCAATTTATGCAGCACTGACATATATTGCAGCGCTGTACAGAGATTGTGATCATACACATTTGTTCCTGCTGGGGCTCATAATCTAACCTCAAAATAAATCAGTCCACTATTTTTCACTTCTTATCCAATCTTGAGATGTTCCTACTATTTAAAGTTATTTTACTTATTTATATAGTGGTGACATATACTGTAGCTTTGTACATAGATTGTCATCAACCGCATTGGTTCCTGTCTCCAGTAAGGATTACAATCTAACCTTAAAATGAACCAGTCCACCATGTTTTACTTTTTATCCATTCGTGCAGTGTTTCTACTATTTAAGTAAATCATTAATTTATTAATTTAGAAAGTGCTAACATATACTGTAGCGCTGTACAGAGATTGAAATCATACACATTGGTCCCTATCCCCCACTGGGGCTCACAATCTAACCCCAAAATGAACTAGTCTGCCACATTTCACTTTTTATCCAATCTTCATATCTTCCTACAGATAAGGAGAATAATCATTGTATTTATTTATATAGCACTGACATATACTACAGCGTCATGCAGAGATCATCCACACTGGTTCCTGACCCAATTGGGGCTCACAGTCTAAATTAAAAATTAACCCATCAGTTTTTGGCGTGTGGGATGAAACCAGGGTACCCCACACAACCACAGGGAGAACAGTCAAACTTTAGATGTTATTCTTGGTCAGATTCAAACCAATGCCCCCAGCACTGCAGGACAACAGTGCTAACCGCTAAGCCATAATAAAGGAGATCAGGCTGAACTGCAATACTAGACCCAACCATAGGCATGGGTGGCACTGTTGTTCAAATTAAAAAGCAGCTTCTTTTATCGTACCCCAGTCCACAGCCAATACATCGGCTGGACCAAGAATCAGCCTTTACTATGGGATCCTATAACCATATCATTGGATCGGAGGAGCTTGTTATCCCAAAAAACCCTCTGTATTGTGGACCCATTAAACATATAGAAGCACAGACTTGAATCCCTATGGCGTTAGCTAGCCTCAGTTGCCAAAATATCACCAACCAGTCCGACATACATGCGCAATCAGTATGCACTAATTAGCTTTAGATGACCAATTAATTTTATGGGTTATGCAACAAATACGGGCTTGTGCTTGAAACGCGTCTGCCTAAAACTTTAGTGTCATGTTTAGTTGTACCGTTTAATATTATGGAATAAAGAAGAAAGCTTTTATGAATATTGATTTGCAGTGCTGGAGTATTCCATTTGTGTGTACTGCTCGGTCCTGAGAGTCCCCGAAAGCAACTCCGTGCACCAATACCCGCGGAAGAAACTAGGTGAGCGGAGATGACATTTTGTTTATTGATCCATTACATATATAGAAGGTCAGGCCGGAGTCCGTATGGCGTTAGCTAGTCACAGATGCCACAATATCGCCAACCAGTCAAATATACATGTGCAATCAGAATTCACTAATCAGCTTTAGATGACCAATTTTATGGGTCATGCAACGAATACGGGCTGGTGCCCGAAACGCGTCTGCCTAAAAGTTTAGTTATACCATTTAATATTATGGAATAAAGAAGAAAGCTTTTATGAATTCTGATTTGCGGTGCCGAAGTACTCCATTCATGTGTACATTATTGCTCGGTTTTGAGAGTCCCCAAAACCAACTCCGTGCACCAATACCCAGTGAAGAATGTAGGTGAGCGGAGAAGAAATTTCGTTTATTGACCCATTTACATATACAGAAGGTCAGGCCGGAGTCTATATGTCATTAGCTAGTCACAGATGCCACAATACCGCCAACCAGTCCGATATACATGTGCAATCAGAATGCACTAATCAGCTTTAGATGACCAATTAATTTTATGGGCCATGCAACGAATACGAGCTGCTGATCGAAACGCGTCAGCCTAAAACTTTAGTGTCATGTTTAGTTGTACCGTTAATATTAGGGAATGAAAGAGAAAGCTTTTATGGATATTTATCTGCGGGGCTGGAGTACTCCATTCATGTATATGTTACTGCTCGGTTCTGAGAGTCCCTGAAACCAACTCTGTGCACCAATAGAAGAATCTGGGTGAGCGGAAAACAAATTTTGTTTATTGACCTATGACATATATAGAAGGACAGGCTTGAGTCCGTATGGCGTTAGCTGGTCACAGATGCCACAATATCATCAACCATGTGCAATCAGAATGCACTAATCAGCTTTAGATGACCAATTAATTTTATGGGTCATGCAACGAATATGGGCTGGTGCCCGAAATGCGTCTGCCTAAAACTTTAGTGTCATGTTTAGTTGTATTGTTTAATATTAAGGAATAAAGAAGAAAGCTTTTATAAATTTTGATTTGCGGTGCTGGAGTACTCCATTTGTGTATATGTTACTGCTTGGTTCTGAGAGTCCCCGAAAGCAACCACGTGCACCAATACCCGGTGAAGAATCTAAGTGAGCGGAGTAGAAATTTTGTTTATTGACCCATTACATATATCAGGTCAGGTCAGAGTCTGTATGGCGTTAGCTAGTCACAGATGCCACAATATCACCAACCAGTCTGATATACATGCACAATCAGAATGCACTAATCAGTTTTAGATGACCGATGAATTTTAATGGTCATGCAACGAATATTGGCTGTTGCTCGAAACGCGTCTGCCTAAAAGTTTAGTGTCATGTTTAGTTGTACCATTTAATATTATGGAATTATTATTATTATCATTTATTTTAGAGCGCCCTTGATTCCAGGGCGCTGTACATTTGAGGCGGGTACATAAATAACATTGGTCAAACAATTACAAAGTGACAATAAGTGACTAAGAACTGGTACAGAGGGAGAGAGGGCCCTGCCCGTGAGGGCTTATGATCTTACAATAAAGAAGAAAGCTTTTATGAACATTGATTTGCGGTGCTGGAGTACTCCATTCGTGTATACATTACTGCTCGGTTCTGAGAGTCCCCGAAACCAACCATGTGCACCAATACCCAGTGAAGAATCTAGGTGAGCGGAGAACAAATTTTGTTTATTGTGGACCCATTCCATACATAGAAGGTCAGGCCGGAGTCCGTATGGCCTTAGCTAGTCACAGATGCCACAATATCGCCAACCAGTCCGATACACATGTGCAATCAGAATGCACTAACCAGCTTTAGATGACCAATGAATTTTACGGGTCATTTTTGCTACAGACTCCGGAGCGGTGAGCATGGGCACCATGCAGCGGCTGTATACTGTGTTGCTTATGGCAGAACCTGTCTCTATAAGCAGCCTGGTAATCAGTATGTGTGCCTCATTCCTTTCCCACCTGTCTGTCTCATTCCCTTACATACCATGTCTGTCTCATTCGCTACCTGTGTGCCCAGACACCCCCCTCCCTCAGTCTGTCTCCCCAGCACACCTCCTGCCTTCTCTAATCACTCCCCTTCCTCCTACCCCCCTCCATTCTTGAAATCTCTCCCTCCTCCCCACTCCTTGTACCCCTTCACGGCCCCCCTCCGTCCGGTCTTTCCCCTCGCTTTGTCGCCCACCTCCCCCACTAACAGTACCCTAACCCTCTCCACCAATCAGTGCCCTCCTCAGCCTCCCAGACCTGTCTTCCGCACGGAACTCTGGGATACGTAGTTTATAGCACTCCCCTGACCCTCGACTGTGCGCGGTTTCAGAACTACAAATCCCGAAATACCCCGCGGCCGGCTTCCCTCAGCTTGGCCTGTGATTGGCTGCTGTGTGCAGAATGAATGAAATTGTACAGTATTGTGATATTAGAGGGGCTGCAGTGTTCCTGCTTAATACCCAGCAGCACCATGAACACAGCCCTGCACAACCCCCTCAAATCGTGAGTAAATGTGTGTGGCAGGGCTGAAGCCCATGTCCTGCATGTGTGTGAGTGCAGGCATGCATGCATGGCTAATAGCAGTATAGGCAGAGCAAGCTATCATCCTGTAGAATATATAGGTTATAAAGCATGTAGAGCTCTATAGGTGCCTTCTGCATTGCTATAGATCTGATTGCATGTGTCTGATCTGTGCAGTGTCTCCTACATGTGCATGCCATCCAGGTCTAGCTATGCAGGAGACAAGTGTCTATGGAGCCCATGTACATACATGTAACATAGACACCTGGCTGCCATTAGTCAGCAGTCTCTCTGTCTGCTCTGAGTATACATTAGGGGTCTCTATACAAAGGTCACATGTTAGGAGGCTCTGGCATCTGAATGGCAGAGCTGCCTGTGGGCAGAGGTGAGCACTCTATGTACATGATGGGCATCAGACTGTATAGGCACAAAAAGGAGTCCTGGATCAAGTGCACACATAGTGCCCTTAATTCCCTTGTGCACATCTGGAGAGACTGCACCCCATGTGACTGACCGCTGTGCACCCTTTCACTGCTGGATTGCCTCCTGCTTACTCTGCCGGGCTCTGGACTCATTCATCCCTGTGACATTTCCCTTGATTCTAGTATTCCGAATGCACGGAGGGAATAACGTAGACTTTTACCCCTCTACAGCCTACGACTCGCATCATCAGAGCTACTATACAGATCTGAATACCTTTGCACGCTTATTGTATGGAACTGGTGTTCCTAGGCTATAAACTAGATTATATTCTGTATAGTGGGATATAGTAAGCATGCTTATTCTATAGGATTGTTCTTCCTATTCAATAGGGTAGATTATATTCCGTATAGTAGGATATAGTGTGCATACTTATTCTATAGGACTGGTCTTCCTATTCCATAGGGTAGATTATATTCTGCATGGCGGGATATAGTATGCATGTATGGGGACTCGTCTTCCTATGCCCGTAGGCTACAATATATTCCCTATAGCGTGATTACTTTTGCATGCTTATTTTATAGAACTGGTCTTCCTATTCCATAGTCTAGATTATATTCTTTATAGCGGGATATAGTGTGCATGTTAATTGTATGGAACTGGTCTTCCTATGCAATAGACTAGATTATATTCTGCATAGCAGGACATAGTGAGCATGCTTATTGTATGGAATTCGTTTTTCTATGCCATAGGGTAGATTATATTCTGTATAATGGGATACAGTATGTATGCTTACTGTATGGGACTTGTCTTCCTATGCTATAGGCCACATTATATTCCCTATAGTGTGAATACGTTTGCATGCTTATTCTATAGGACTGGTCTTCCTACTCCATAGTCTAGAGTATATTCTATATAGCAGGATATAGTGTGCATGCTTACTGTATCAGACTTTTCTTCCTATGCCATAAACTAGAATATATTCTGTCTAGTGACATATAGCATATATGCTTATTGTATGGAACTAGTCTTCCTGTGCCACAGTCTAGATTATATTCTGTATAGTAGGATATAGTGCGCATGCTTATTGTATGGGACTGGTCTTCCTATGCCACAGTCTAGATTATATTCTTTATAGTGGGATATAGTGTGCATGTTAATTGTATGGGACTGGTCTTTCTATGCAATAGTCTAGATTATATTCGGTCTAGTGAGATACAGTGTGCATGTTTATTGTATGGGACTGTGTTTCCTATGCCACAGTCTAGATTATATTCTGTATAGTAGGATATAGTGCGCATGCTTATTGTATGGGACTGGTCTTCCTATGCCACAGTCTAGATTATATTCTTTATAGTGGGATATAGTGTGCATGTTAATTGTATGAGACTGGTCTTTCTATGCAATAGTCTAGATTATATTCTGTCTAGTGAGATACAGTGTGCATGTTTATTGTATGGGACTGTGTTTCCTATGCCACAGTCTAGATTATATTCTGTATAGTAGGATATAGTGTGCATGCTTATTGTATGTGACTGGTTTTCCTATGCCACAGTCTAGATTATATTCTGTATAGTAGGATATAGTGTGCATACTTATTGTATCAGAGTTTTCTTCCTATGCCATAGTCTAGATTATATTCTGTATAGCAGAATATAGTGTGCATACTTATTGTATTAGACTTTTCTTCCTATGCCATAATTTAGAGTATATTCTGTATAGTAGGATATAGTGTGCATACTTATTGTATCAGACTTTTCTTCCTATGCCATAAACTAGAATATATTCTGTCTAGTGGTATACAGTGTGTATGCTAATTGTATGGAACTGGTCTTCCTATGCCATAGTCTAGAATCTATAATCTAAACTCTAGATTATATTCTGTCTAGTGAGATACTGTGTGCATGCTTATTGTATAAAACTTGTCTTCCTACGCCACAAGCTAGATTATTTTCTGTACAGCCGGATATCGTGTAATGCAAAAAAGTCAACTAAAATTGTCTGGATTTGTGCAATCTCGCTGTTGCAGTCGCAATCAATATCTTATGTAATTTGACTCCATTGAGATGTGGCTCTGCTTTGCTTGCTGCAATCTTTTTCTGTGCAACATTGTGCTCCATATATCCAGCAGATACCAAAGCTGTCTGTGACCTGTCTGCGACTGCAGGAATGGTTCTGCCTTCATGTAGTCATTGGCTTCCATATATGTACAGGGCACTTACATGTGCTGCTGTGTATATAGAAACAGATATACGAAACATGAGGTGTTTTTAGGATTGTTTCTTCCTATACTATACCTAGTATCTGTATTGTTTCTTCCTATACTATACCTAGTATCTGTATTGTTTCTTCTTATACTATACCTAGTATCTGTAAATTATGTTGCTTGATCTACTGACGAAGGGGGATACAGTCAGCAGGTCTAAAATCTGCATCTATGTGAAATATCTTTATTTTCTATCAATAAAATCATCGGAAGTCATCAACAAACTGCTGTTGACAGATCTGTTATATTTTGTGTCTCTCAGTTAAGTATTTTAGTTACATAATGTTGTCTTGCTGTGTATTGTCTGTGGATCCCCACATAGCGAAAATATTTAGCCTCAGTTAAGGTTTTTAACTATGAATGATCAATTTATTCAGAATTTAATTTATTTTTTTTCCATGCTCTGCACATTTACTTGGTTGAAATGAATTGTTCGGAGCTGAATGATAATTGCTTTTAACACCTTGAAGTCTGGCTGATTAACACATTAATACCAAAGTTTTAGATTTTCATACGTATTTAAAGGGGTTTTGCCAAGAAGTAAAATTGACGTGGGAAGTTCGAAAATTAAATAATAAACATTTTCACCATTCATCATGATTAAAAATTCTGCACAGTTTTTGTTTTAGCTGCTCCTTTAGTGATCTATTGTTTACAGCTCATCTCCAGGGGATATGACCAGGGCTGAGAGCTCCTCAGTCCTGGTCGCACATGCTCAGACATCATCTCTCCTCTCAGATAGCTACTGAGTGTTCAAACTCCAGGTGCTGTCATTCTACTCCCATACTTTGGACTAGTTAGCAATAAGTCAAACAGTGCAAATAAAAAAAGAAACCTCAGTGAGGTCTGTGCATTGATAAAGAGGGAAAAAAAATCCACAGGTTAAGTTCCTGCAGAGATTTGAACCAAGGACCCTTGTGCTGTAAAGCAAAAATGTTACCTCTGAGCTACAGTGCAGCTACTTTCAATTCTATACATAAACAGACCTTTCTTTGACTAGAGAGAGGAAAGGCCTGGTGATGTCATCCTGCTGGGTCACATGATCTGCAATTCAAACAAATCACACACGCCCCCCTCTCTGAGCACACAGAGCTGAAGAGCTGGATGCAGGAGGTATGAAATGAGATTGTGGCAAAACCCCTTTAAACTCTTTGGCTGTATCAGTATTGAATGACACAGTGTATGAAGGAAATGCATAAACCATAATTGGGATTAAAATATACTAGCCTGCTTGCTGATGGTTTCCAGAGAAGAATCAAATGTTTTTTTTTCTGTACTGCACACAGTGAAAAAGGCTAAAAGGTAATGACAATACATACAAAAGTTCTGACCATGTAACTAGGGTCAGTCTATGGTTCTGCAAATTACTAGACCTATACACTGGCATCCATAGGTTTTGTCCGCAAATTTACCCGTACACAGCCATGTATTAGGCCACAGTTTTATGTGTTCAGTTTCGGTGCAATTAAAACTCTGCTTAATAAAAATAAACTTTTTTTAGGGTCTCTCCACACAACACCTGTCAGAATACTCGTCGGATTCTGAATCCTAAAACTGCGGTATTTTGACTTGGTCTTCAATGTGGATTTTAGAGGCGACACATATGAATCCTGGCGCTGACAGGCCAATTCTAAATAGCTTTGAGGCAGTGTAGAATGCACCAGCATGTATGAACCTGTTCTTCAGCAGGTCATACATACAGGTGCAGTATAGAGCCAATACCACAAGTCGGGCTCAGGCACCACCTTTACCCTGGTCTGGCTGTTCTTCTGCAGGAAATACATACGGGGCCAGTTAGCCCAATACCAAATCGGTCAGGCACACCTTTTCCCGGGTATGGCGTTTTTCTGAGGTCATCCCCTACAGGGCAAGTAACCCAATCCCACATTTGGGTCAGGCACCCCCTTTCCCCTGGTTGGCTGTTCTTCCTGAAGTCATAATAAGGGGCAGGTATGCCAATACCACAAGTTGGTCAGGACCACCTTTACCCTGGTCTGGTTTTCCCTCTGCGGGTTAAACATACGGGCAGTGAAGCCAATCCCAAAAGTCGGCTGGGACCATTTTCCCCTGGCTGGCTGTTCTTCTGCAGTCTAATCAGGGCGTTTTTCCCAATACCCAAGTTGGCCGGCACCCCCCTTTACCCGGTTTGTTTTTTTTTGCGGGCATACATACAGGGCGTTTTGGGTGCCAATCCCACAAGTCTGGCCGGCACCACCTTTACCCTGGTCTGGCGTTCTTCTGCAGGTCATACATACAGGCAGTGTAAGCCAATCCCACAAGTTGTTTCAGGCACCCCCTTTCCCCCTGGTCTGGCTGTTTTTTCTAAAGTATACATACGGGCAGTGTGGCCAATACACAATTTGGGCTCAGGCACCACCTTTACCTGGCGGGTTTCTTGCAGGTCTACATACGGGAAAGTTAGGCCAACCCACGTCTGGTGGGACCACCTTTACCCTGGTTGGCTTTTTTCGCAGTTTAAATCAGGGCAGTGTAGTCCCAATCCCACAAGTGGGGCTCGGCCCACCTTTACCCTTTTCTGTTCTTCTGCAGGCATAAAACAGGGCTTGTGCCAATACCACAAGTTGGCTGGCCCCACCTTTACCGGGTTGGCTGTTCTTCTGAGGTCATAATACAGGCGTTGGGCCCAATACCACAAGTCTGGTAGGCCCCACCTTTCCCCGGTCGGGTGTTCTTCTGCAGGTAACTTTCAGGGAGGGTTGAGCCAATACACAAGTCTGGCTCGGGGCCCCAACCTTTACCCGGTTTTTCTTCTGCAGGTCATACTTTCAGGGCAGTGAAAGCCAATACCAAAAGTCTGGCCAGGACCCCCTTTACCTGGTCTGGCTGTTCTTTCATTCATACTTACGGGGCATTAGACCAATCCCCACAAGTCTGGCTCAGGCCCACCTTTACCTTGGTCGGGTGTTTTTCCAGGCATAATACAGGGCAGGTGACCCAAATACCAAAAGCTGGCTAGGCCCCACCTTTACCCTGGCTGTATTTGCAGGTCAACATCAAGGCATGTAGTAAAATTTTGACAAGTATGTTCAACAGGTTTTGCTCGGTGTTTGCTGTTTTTAGATACGTTTTGGTTTTGTCGTGGACCCAAAAACGGCCCAAACATGCATATAAAAAATTGCAGTGTGATTTACATTGATTTAAATGAAAATGATCGGTGTTCCACGAGCGTTTCGTGATGCGTGTCTCATTCATCTTTGGGATTGCTTTTGGATCTGTTTTCCAAAATTTTCATGTAAATTTTTTGGTCCAAAAGACGCAGGGAGCCTATTTAAAACTATAGGGGGGGATCCTGCTGCTTCAAACACCCAAATGTTTGGTAAGTGTTGGATGTTTTGGATCCGATCAACGTTGCGTTTTTGGGTGCGTTTTTGGATCAAAAACGCCGTGGAACATACCCCTTATGTTTTTGCCCAAATTTGGCTCAAAGAATCATAAATGGTTACTTTAGAATGTGGTTCATTGCCCCCAGAACACCCCAAATCTTTGGAGCATAATAAAGTGTCTTTGGCGCATTACAAAGGCACTTATCGCGCCAAAGTTTGGAGTGCCTCTGTTCATACATTCTTTTTTGCTCAAAGTACACCAGAAAACTGGCGCAGCCCCGTTTATACATGTCACCCTAGGTCTTTTTTTTCCACAGGATTTACAGTTGGAAAACTTGTCCCATTCATCTCTATGGGTTTTGGACGGGGTTCCGACATAGTAATGTTTGGGACGTGTTTTTTAACTTGAAATATGCCGAATTATTGTGCATGTTCCACAGCGGTTTTCAAATCCAACCTCAAGAAAATCCCAATCGTGTGGACTGCAACTCGGATTTTCAGTTGAGGTCTATGAGATTGGTTTTATAGTTGGTTTTTGACAGATTGAAAATCCGCATCAAAAAACGACTTGAACTGCTTACCATGTAGACGGACTCTTAAAGGGGTTTTCCAAGCATTTTAAAAAATCTCCCTGCCACCTCCCACTGTGCTAAAATAGAAAGTTAACTCATGCTTACCTCTCCTATCACCACCGTTTCAGCGCTGCCAGAGCTCCAGTGTTCCCCACCCTCCACCAGTCCCTGATGACATCACTTCATGGATCACAGGATGCTGCAACCAATCGCTGACCTCAGCATGTGATCACAAAGGTCAGTGATTGGCTGCAGCATCCTGTGATCCAGTAATGTGATGTCATTAGTGAGGGAATGGGGAGAAACACTGAAGCTCTGACAGTATTGAAACTTTGGTGATTGCAGAGGTAAGTATGGGTTAAAGGGGTTGTCTCACTACAAGGATTGCTTTTTATGTTATAATCTTGCAAATACAAGTCACTTTGCAATATATGTCCATTAACAGTGTCCTACCTATTCCTAGATATCCCCTCTTGTATGGGCTGCATCAGCTCCTCAGGTTGCTATAGCTACAGGCCTGTTCAATCTCTCCTGATAGGCTGCCAGCACTGGTTGCTATAGTTACAGACCTGGCTTCTACTGCAGCCTAGTAAAATCCAGTAAACACGCCCCTAAATTCAAAATGAAACCAAGAAAACAGGACTGAAGTAAGATGAATCAATGTAGTGAGACAACCCCTTTAACTTTTCATTTAAGTACAGTGGGAGGTGATTGCAAGGTTTTTCAAAAGTCTAGAAACCCCCTTTAAATATTGTCAACTTATATAACGCATGCTATAGAGCACATACACATTCTAGACAATACAGGATATGATCCCCTTCCTTTACACTGTACAATACAGGATCTTTTCTCCACCCCCACCACTGTACGATATGGGACCGATCTCCCCCATACTTACTGTACAATGTAAAATCTGATTTTCCCCCACAGTGTACAATACAGGATTTGATCTCTCTCCGCACTGTACCATACAAGATCTCCTCCCTACTCTGTACAATGCATTAGGGTCTGTCCACACGGCATGGTTTTCAGAGGGATTTTCAGACAGTTTTCAGATGTGAAAACCAACTGTCAACAATCCCCATAGACTTTGATAGAAAATCCGCTCAGTAGTCTACACTGAACGGATTTTCAGCCGGACGGATTTTTACACTGCCAACATTAAGAAAAACTCGGGTCATGAACAATCTTCCGCCCGGTTTTTGGGCAGAAGGTGTGTTATTCAATGGACAGAACCGTCCCCCAAAACTATTGAAAAGACAATAAAATACCGGCCGGATTGGCAAAATCTGACCGACATTTTACACTTGCCGTAGGGACGTACCCTAAGTTTCCCCTAAGGGTACAATAAAAAGGTCTCATTTTTTCCACAATTTTTCCAAACTGTACAATCAGGATTTATCTCTCCCCATTGTACAAGATCTGCCCCTCCCCATACATTTTACAAACAGGGTAGATTTCTCTGCCACTGTACAAAAATATAAGATCTGATCTTCCTCTGTACTACATAGAGGCTAACTGAGTATATTTGATCTGAGCTTTCGAGGTACTAGCCCTTTTTTCGACATATGTTAACCAACACCATGTCTGAAGAAGAGAACTAGTACTCTCGAAAGCTCAGACAAAAATTTCCCCAGTTAGCCTCTAAAGGTATCGTGATTTGTTCACCCCCTACTACTTTTAAAGGGTAACACGGTACAACATTATACTCTGTAGTACATAAAACGGTTATTCCTCCACACTGTACAATGCAGGATCCTATCTCCTCCACACTGTACAATGCAGGATCCTATCTCCTCCACACTGTACAATGTAGCATCTGATCTCTCCCGCTCTCTACAATGCAGGATCAGATTTCTCCCACACTATACAATACATGATCTGATCTCCCCAAATATTGTAGAATATAAGATCTGATGTACTCCGCATTGTTCAAAACAAGATTTGATCTCCCCCTACTCTGTACAACACAGGATCTGATCTCCCCCATACTGTACAGTATTAGATCTGATACCCCCCCCTCCCCTTAAAACCAAAACTGTACAATTTCAGGATCTAATCTCCTTCACATTGTACAATACATGATCTGATCTCCCCAAATATTGTACAATATAAGATCTGATCTACTCCGCATTGTTCAATACAAGATCTAATCTCCCCCTACTCTGTACAATGCAGGGTCAGATTTCTCCCATACTGTACAACACAGGATCTGATCTCCCCCATACTGTACAGTATTAGATCTGATGCCACCCATCCCCTATACACACACAGTGTACAATAATCTCCTTCACATTGTACAATACAAAATCTGATCTCCTGTTGACCGCATACATTATCTGTTTTCTTACACTCTCTACAATACGTGATCGAATCCCTTCCACAATGTGCAATACTGGGGCTGATCACCCTATGCTGAACAATACATGATCTGATCGCCCTGCACTGTTCATACAAGACCCGTTTCCCCCCCTTTTTTTACACAGTACAGGACCTGAACGACCCCTTCCCCCCAGCACACACACACACTCACACCTGTAAACTCTTGCACATCAAATTATAGTTTGGATCCAGCAATGAACTTTTTATAATCATAGTTGCCAACTTTTTTAAAATGAAAAAACAGGAGATTGTATGGGGGGGCGCGAGGCGCCCCCGGAAAAATTTGCTGGACCGCCCCTCTTGTCGGTATGCCACGCCCCCCTTAAAAAAAACCCCACCCCACTCCACCTAACTGCATAACGGGTTTGGAAGAAAAGGCCCGGTAGATGCCCTTATAGCCGGTAGTAGCCCCCCATAACCAGGGAGTGCCCCCTTCAGGGCGGTAGAGCCCCTTGTGCCAAGTAGATGGCCCCCTCTTAGCCAGGTAGAGCCCCCCCTTTTTTAGCCCGGTAGGTCCCCCATTGTTGCCAGGTAGGGGCCCCCATTTTGCCCCGGTAGTGCCCCCATTGTTAGCCGGTAGTGCCCCTCTTTTCCCAGGTAGATGTCCCCTCTGTTCCCCGGTAGTGCCCCCATTTTTTCCCAAAGGTAGGGGGCCCCCTCTGTTGCCAGGTATTTCCCCCTCTGTTCCCCGGGTAGTGCCCCCTTTGTTGCCAGGTAGTCCCCCCTATGGGCCGGGTTAGTCCCCCCTTTTTTGCCGGGTATTTGCCCCATTGTTCCCCAGGTGATCCCCCCATTTTTTCCGGGGAAAGATGCCCCCTCTTTTTGCCAGGTGGTGCCCCCTCGTTCCCAGGTAGTCCCCCCTTTGTTGCCAGGTAGGGGCCCCCTCTTTTCCCAGGTATGCCCCCATTGCGCCAGGTGGGTGCCCCCTCTGTTGCCAGGAAATGCCCCCTTTTTTGCCGGGTATTTGCCCCTTTTGTTCCCGGGTTTATCCCCCCTCGGGTTGCCAGGTAGATGTCCCCTCTTTTGCCGGTTAGTCCCCCCAAACTTTTTTGCCAGGTAGGCCCCCTTGTTGCCATTTATTTGCCCCCCCTGTTGCCGGGTATTTGCCCCCCTTTGCTCCCCGGGGTTAGATGTCCCCTCTGTTGCCGGTAGTGCCCCCTTTTTTGCCAGTATCCCCCAAATTGGGCTGCCAGGTAGTTTCCCCCTCTTTTTTTGCCAGGTATGCCCCTTTTTTTGGCCGGGGTTTGTGCCCCCTCGTTGCCGGGTTTAGTGCCCCCATCTTTTTCCCGGGGTTATTTGCCCCCATCTGTTTGCCATTTAGTCCCCCCTCTGTTGCCAGGTAGGGGGCCCCCTTTGTTGCCGGTAGTGCCCCCTTGTTGCCAGGTAGTCCCCCCTTTTTGTTCCCCAGGTATTTCCCCCCATTGTTCCCCAAGGTGATTTCCCCATTTTTTGCCGGGTTTAATTTTCCCCCTGTTCCCACGGGTGCCCCCCTTTTTGCCAGGTGTCCCCCCTTTTCCCCGGAAGTGCCCCCCTCGTTGCCGGGAATTTCCCCCTTTGCTCCAGGTTCCCCCCTCTTTTTGCCGGGTAAAATGTCCCCTCTGTTCCCAGGTAGATGCCCCCTCGTTGCCGGGGTTAGTCCCCCCCTTTGTTGCCAGGTAGTCCCCCCTGTTTCCCAAAGGTAGTGCCCCCTCTGTTGCCGGTAATGCCCCCTCTGTTCCCCAGGTGGGCCCCCTTCTTTTTTGCCGGGTATCCCCCCCCTTGTTGCCAGGTATTTCCCCCCTTTCGGGGAGGGCCCCCAGTATGCCCAAATTGGGCGGGCCGGGAAAGATGTCCCCTCTGTTGGGGGGTTTAGTTCCCCCTTTGTTGCCAGGTAGTGCCCCCATTGCTGCCGGGGTTGGGTTTGTCCCTCTGTTCCCGGGTTTATTTCCCCCTCTGTTGCCGGGTAGTGCCCCCATCTTTTTGCCAGGTAGTGCCCCATTGTTGCCAGGTGGGCCCCCTAAAGCTAAAAAAAATTAAAATAATAAAATCCACTTACCTCACCGGGCCTCCTGCAGCCCCGGCCGTTTCCCCAAACCGATTTTTTCAGGGGCGCAGGGGGAAGGAGGGGCAGCCGGCGTCACCCCCCTGCGGGCCGCGCTTTCCCAACCCCCCCCTTGCCCCCGCGCCCTGTATTCCACGGCGCGCACAACGCCGACAAGGGGGGAAGGAGGGGGGAAGGGAGGGGAATCCCCCGGCCTCCCCTCACAGTGAGACCGGGGGGCGGGTTGGAGGGGTGCTGCGGCCGCTGCCCCCCTGGGAGCGGTTCCCGGGGCCAAAGTAGCGCTAAAACCAGCGTTTACTTTGCCCGCGGAAATTTTAAAAGGACCACCGCCGCCTGCAGGGGGGCCGGGAGGAATCCCAAATTTCCCCCGGGGGGGGCGGGAGGGCCCCAAAATAGGGGGACCCCCCCCCAAAAACGGGAGTTTTGGCAGTTTATGTTAAAAAAACGTGTTCATAAAGAGCCCCCCAAAAAGGATCTACAAAAAAAAAAAGTAAAAATAAGGGTAGCATAGATTAAAGGGCAATACAACCCAAAAATTTTCCCTTAAAAAAAACTTCTCCCCTAATTGGGGAAGGGATTCCCCCCAAAAGGGGCGGTGGGTTTAGAGGGAAAGTGCAAAATGTGACGCATGGAAAAATGAAAGGCCTCGTTCAAAAACGGCTTTTTTCTCAACATAAAAACTTTCCCCCTTTTTTGGCGGGGGGGTCCCGCATTTGGGGCCCCCTCCCCCCTTTCCCTGGGGGGAGTTGGCTTTCCCTCCCGCCCCCTGCAGGGGGCCCGGGGGCCCTTTAAAGATTCCCCGCGGCGCAAGAGTAGCGCGGGTGTACGCAAATTTTGGGGGCCGGGGGAGACCGGCTCCTTCGGGCCGGGGGGAAACCCGGGCCACACCCGCCGTCACCCCCCCCCCCGCGGTCTCACTGGGGGGGGAAAGGGGGGGAAATGGGGATCGCTCCCTCCCCCCTCCTCCCCCGGGTATTACGGCGTCTGTGCCGGCCCGGGCAAAAAAAGGTCAGCAGCGGGGGGGGGGAAGTGGACGCGGGGCTGCGGGGGGGTTTGAGCTGCGGTGCTCCACTTCCCCTGGCCGCGAAGAGACCCGGTGGGGGACCGGCCGCGCTGCAGGACCCTGGTGAGGTAAAGTGGTTTTTTTAATTTTTTTTTTATTGGGCTTTGGGGGGTTTCAAAACTGGCAAAAAAGGGGGCACTCCCTGGCAAAAAAGGGGCATTTTACCGGGGCGGGCAAAGGGGGCCACTACCGGGAAACAGGGGGGAAAATTTTCCTGGCAGCAAGGGGGGTTTGGAAAACCCCCGTTTTCCAACAAAATGGGGGGCACTACCTGGCAAAAAAGGGGGAAAACTACCTGGGGCAGGAATGGGACTACCCGGGAAACAGAGGGGGCACTACCGGGGAAAACAAAAGGGGGCAAACCGGGCCCAAAAGAGGGGGCACTCCCTTTGGAAAACGGGAGGGGACCATCTCCCTTTTGGAACAAAACAAAGAAAGAGGGGGCACTACCGGGCAACAGAGGGGGCACTCCCTTTGCAAAAAAAAGGGGCCCTACTGGCAACAGAGGGGACATTTTTACCTGGCAACAGGGGGGACATCTCCCCTGGAAACCCGAGGGGCATACCTGGCACAAGGGGGGGCACTCCCGGGAAACAAAGGGGGACTCCCTTTGGCAACAGAGGGGGCACTACCTGGCAAAAAAGGGGGCCAAAACCTGGCAACGGGGGGGAAAATCCCTGGAAACAGAGGGGGAAATACCTGGCAACAGGGGGGGCCCACCACCGGGAAAAACAGGGGGAAAACTCCCTTTGGCAAAAATGGGGCACCCCTGGAAAAAAGGGGGCACTCCCGGGCAACAGAGGGCACTACCTTCAAACAAAAAAAATACCCCCCCCAAAAAAAACCCCCCCAGGGAGGGGGGCCCCTGGCCAACAAGGGGCACAAACCTGGAAAAAACTGGGGGGGCCCATTTACCCTGGAAAACAGAGGGGGGCAAAACCTGGCAACAGGGGGGGCACCCGGGCAACAAAGGGGGCACGACCTGGAAAACAGAGGGACATCTCCCGGGCACCCAAGGGGGGCCAAACTTACCGGGGGCAAAAAAAGGGGGGGAACACCATTGGGCAAAGGGGGAAACATTTTACCTGGCAGCAAGGGGGGGCACTACCGGGCAACAGGGGGGGGCCTACCGGGGAAAACCAGGGGGGGGGCACTCCCTGGCAAACAGATGGGGGAAACTACCTGGCCCAACAGGGGGGAAAACATCTCCTGGAAACCCGAGGGGACATCTACCGGGAAAACAGGGGGGGCACTACCGGGGCAACAAAGGGGGCACTCCCTTTGGCAAAAGGGGTAACTTTCCTCCCCGGGGGCCCCCCAGGAGGGGGGGCCCACTACCGGGGGCAGAAATGGGGGCATAAACCAGGCAACAGAGGGGGCACAAATGGCAACAGAGGGGGCACTACCGGGGCAAAACCCAAAGGGGGAAATTCCCTGGCAACAGGGGGGAACCCCCGGCAACGGGAGGGGAAAACTACCTGGCACAATGGGGGCATCCCCCGGGGAAACCCAAGGGGGGAAACTCCCTGGAAACCAAAGGGGGCACTCCCCGGCAAAAGAGGGGGCACACCTGGCAACAGGGGGCACTACCTGGCAAACAATGGGGGCACTCCCTTTGGCAACAGGGGGGGAAAATTTACTACCGGCAACAGGGGGGGCCACAAACCTTTGGCTAAAAATTTGGGGGCAACTACCTGGCAAACAAGGGGGGCACCAACCGGGCTAACAATGGGGGCACCAACCGGGCCCCAAACAAGGGGGGCATCTACCTGGCTAAGAGGGGGCATCAAATTTGGGCACGGGGGGGCCCTCTCCCGGGCCTTTTTTTTAAAGGGGCACCCCCTGGAAAAGGGGGGGGCACTAAAGGGCTAAAAGGGGGCATCTACCTGGTTTTCCCTTCCAAAGCCTTTATCCCATTTAGGTGGGGGGGTGGGGCTTTTTTTTAAAGGGGGCGTGGCAAAACCGACAAGATGGGCGTGGTCCAGCAAATTTTTTGGCCGGGGCCGCTACGCGGGCCCCCCCACTAAAATTTTTCCTGCTTTTTCATTTTCAAAAGTTGGCAACTATGCTTATTCTAGGACAGATTGGAGCCGTACTGCGCACCGTATTTGCGCTGCAGTACGGCTCCAATCCGTCCCAGTAATGACTGTAATCCACAGTTCTTATAGAGAACTGTGGATTCCGTCGCTCCTCCCCGCTCGGCGAATACGCCACGGGGGGAGAAAGTGATATGCACATCATTTATGGCGCGTACGCGCCGTAGATAATGACAGTCTATGGGGCCGGCGAGCTGCTCCCCCGCCCCGCCCCGTTGCACGGCTGCCGGTGTAATTGCGGGGCGAAATCCGTCCCCGCAATTACGCCGGCAATAGGCCGTGTAAACGAGGCCTAATAAAGACTGAAGTTTTATTATAAGAAGATTTTGGACTTGTATTGTCTTCACGCTGGTGGACTTTGCTATGCTATATATATATATATATATATATATATATATATATAACTGTGATGTTGGCTACTTTAGCCTCCCGTGTGGTTGACGGTAACACGTTTCCTCTATATATTACACATGGATATCTGGTTTGGATTCTGAATAATCTTTACAAAATTAAAGTGTCCTAAAGTCATGCTTACTGGAAATATAGCTTTGATTAGAAATGCAGATTTTATCCCCTCAACATAGCAGGCCTCAGGTATATAGCCAGTAGTGTTGGAGGCAAACTGTGGACAGTTCTGCTCAGTTAAAAACATACAAGCAAAGGGGTTTGTCCTATATAATTCTATTTCCTAATCTCTCCAGACCGTGTACAATCTGCCACCACTATGCTCAGATTATATAGTATTACTGTAAATCTGATTTTTCTTATACACTCTAATACAAATTTTAACCCCCTCTCACCTGTACGAATTGGACAGTGCAATACAGGCAGTCCCCGGGTTATGAACAGGATAGGGACTGTAGGTTTGTTCTTAAAGGGAAACTGTTCCCAATTTTTTTTTTTACTTATTAAATCAAGCCCCTGATCCATATGCTTTTCCTCTCAGTCGTTTTTATTTCCTGATTGTAGATTTCTCTCGGCCGTCTATATATGATTGTGGGGAAGACATTCTTGCTTGCACTGGTTTAACAGCAGTCAGAGAGATACTTTACAGCAGCTGCATGCACATAGGATTCTTCTGTCCCATAGACTTGTATAGGAGAGTTTTCACTGTGAAGGGAGGGGAGAGGGGGAGCTGTGACCTCTCCTCTTGTGACTGGTGGATTCTGTGTTATCTGTACACAGTGGGGGTCTCCTTTCAGCTTGACCCTGCTTTTACTGATAATGAGCAGAGACTGCTGAAAAGCTCTCTAAACAGAACAGGAAGTGGCAGACTATTATTAGGCCTAGTGGCCAAAGTGAAAACTACAGGACTTAAGAATTATTAAAAAAAATACTGAAAGTGATATGGAAAAAAAAAAAAATAACCAAACATTAATAAAAATGTGTTTAACATAAAAATGTGAGTTAAACAATAAGTCATTTTTTGATGACACATTCCCTTTAAGGGCTTGTTCACACGGCGTTTTGGATCCTTTTTACGGATCCGTTTTTGACAGTTGAAAAACGCATTCGGAAAGCGGATCCGTAAAACGCAGCAGTTGTTACTTTATTTGGATCCGTTTTGAATGCTTTTTCACCTGCGTTTTACGCATCCGCTTTCCGGATGCGTTTTCAGAAAATCTCCCGCAGCCCCGTCTCTCAATTCAAATCTCCCGCAGCCCCGTCTCTCTCTTCAAATCTCCCGCAGCCCCGTCTCTCAATTCAAATCTCCCGCACCTCAGCCCCGTCTCCAATTCAAATCTCCCGCAGCCTCGTCTCTCAATTCAAATCTCCCGCAGCCCCATCTCTCAATTCAAATCTCCCGCAGCCCCGTCTCTCAATTCAAATCTCCCGTAGCCCCGTCTCTCAATTCAAATCTCCCGCAGCCCCGTCTCCAATTCAAATCTCCCGCACCTCAGCCCCGGCTCCAATTCAAATCTCCCGTAGCCCCGTCTCTCAATTCAAATCTCCCGCACCTCAGCCCCGGCTCCAATTCAAATCTCCCGCACCTCAGCCCCGGCTCCAATTCAAATCTCCGTAGCCCCGTCTCGCACCTCAAATCTCCCGCAGCCCCGGCTCTCAATTCAAATCTACCCGCACCTCAGCCCTGGCTCCAATTCAAATCTCCCGCACCTCAGCCCTGGCTCCAATTCAAATCTCCCGCACCTCAGCCCCGGCTCCAATTCAAATCTCCCGTAGCCCCGTCTCTCAATTCAAATCTCCCGCAGCCCCGTCTCTCAATTCAAATCTCCCGCATCTCAGCCCCGTCTCTCAATTCAAATCTCCCGCACCTCCACTGTCACTGCTCCCACAGCCGCCGCTCACCTCCGATCCCCCTGCGCTGCCGCCGCTCCACCTGCCGCCACTCCACCTGCGCTGCCGCCACTCCACCTGCGCTGCCGCCACTCCACCTGCGCTGCCGCCACTCCACCTGTGCTGCCGCCGCTCCACGTGTGCTGCCGCCGCTCCACGTGCACTGCCGCCGCTCCACGTGCACTGCCGCCGCTCCACCTGTGCTGCCGCCGCTCCACGTGTGCTGCCGCCGCTCCACCTGTGCTGCCGCCGCTCCACGTGTCCTGCCGCCGCTCCACGTGCACTGCCGCCGCTCCACCTGCGCTGCCGCCTGCTCCACTGTGCTGCGCCGCGCTCCCCCTGTGCTGCCGAGGCTCCACGTGTCCTGCCGCCGCTCCACGTGCCCTGCCGCCGCTCCACCTGCGCTGCCGCCCCTCCACCTCGCTGCTGCCCGCCGCGTCCACACCTGCCGCCGCTCCACCTGTGCTGCCGCCGCTCCACTTGCCGCCGCTCCACCTGTGCTGCCGCCGCTCACCTGCGCTGCCGCCACTCCACCTGCCGCCGCTCCACCTGCGCTGCCGCCGCTCCACCTGCGCTCCCGCCGCTCCACCTGCCGCCGCTCCACCTGCGCTGCCGCCGCTCCACCTGCGCTTCCCCCACTCCACCTGCACTCCCGCCGCTCCACCTGCGCTCCGCCGCCCCCTGCGCTGCCGCCGCTCCACCTGCGCTGCCGCCGCTCCACCTGCGCTCCCGCCGCTCCACCTGCGCTCCCGCCGCCGCTCACCTGCGCTCCCGCTGCCGCCGCTCACCTCTCCAGCAATCCCCGTCCGGCCTCCCAGTGCGCTTTTCGCATCCGCTTTTAGGATGCAAAGCGCAACTGATACATACCCGGAGTGTGGAGCACTTTTGGACAGGTGCCAAAGGCGGACTCCATTATCTCCTATGGGCTTTCACTTGCGTAAACCGCAATAACAATTGACATGTCAATTCTTAAACCGGATGCGATTTTGCCATTGAACTCAATGTTAATCACACTGACAATTGTTAGATCCGTTTTGCGGATCTGTAAAACGGATCCGTAAAACGGATCACAAAAACGCCGTGTGAACAAGCCCTAAGTTGAATTTGTATGCAAGTCGGAACAGGTACGTTATATTTATTAAATGTATCTCCAGAACCAAAGGTTCTTTTTTAGTTTTGGATAGTGCAGGGAAGGGTTTTTACATTTGTTTTTTCTGTCTGTGCCCCTGCTAAAAAGATTTCCCCTCACGTGCTGCTTTGGCATGCTGGAACTTGTCATTCTACAGCTACTCTCTGCTTTGGAACATGGAACTACAAGTGCCAGCATGCCCCATAAGTCTCCGTTTGTAACAGATGTAAGTCAGAACGGTGTAAGTCGGGGACTGCCTGTCTCGGCATAATACAGGGATATTTCCCTCATTGACCTTGCTGGCATATCTCTAGGATCAAAGTCTTCTAGGAGAGGTGTCTATCTCGGGAATGGGCCCCATAAAATGATTGGCTCAGAATGTAGAGCCTGTCACGTTTTGCACAACTCTCCATTCTGTTCTATGGGAGTTCCGAGTCCAGGTGAGCAGTGTGTTCGGCTGTACTCCGAGATCCCATAGAACAGAATGGAGAACTGTGTGCAACTGTGACCGGCTCTCTATTCTGAGCCAGCACTTCCAGGGGGCCGGTTCCTGAGATAGGTGCGGGTCCCAGCGGTGGGCCACACACTTAACTGAGTTTGATGGCATATTCTAGCAATAAGCCATCAGACTTTAAGGTGGGAACATCCATTTAATTAGTCATGTCCACTGTTTCAAAGAATTCCTGATTTTAGCTTATTTGCATTTCCCAAAATTTCTGTAAATGCAGTATTTTCTTTATTATCTACTTATTGCAATATCACAAGGCATAATGGGAAATGAGCTGAAAGCTCAAGCGCCATCTATTGGATGTAACAAATCCTCAATTTGCTTTTGACTCAGTTAGTGGGGTGCAAAAAGGCAAATTCAAATCTCCACACACCTATATGGTGCTCTCCCCAAGAAGAAATATTCCCCTTTCTGAGCCACTCATTGCCTCCCACCCAGCCAGCCAGTATTGCTCTGCTCTGCACTGATGAGGGGCAAAATCCCGAAACAGCTGCTGTATGCAGATGAGTGATACTGGCTTGGCTAATATCCCTTTTGCTTTCTAAAGACTCAGTGGGTCAAAACCAAATTGAGGATTTGTTACATTCAATAGAGGGCGCTTGAGCTTCTCTGCTCCTTTCCCATAATGCCTTGTGACATGCAGATGCTTCATGGAGTGCAAAAGGCAATTTCGAATCTTCACACACCTATATGGTGCTCTCCCCAAGGAGAGGTATTCCCCTTTCTGAGCCACTCATTCCCTCCCACCCAGCCAACCAGTATTGCTCTGCTGTGCACTGATGAGGGGCGAAACCCCGAAACAGCTGCTCTATGCAAATTGGTGATACTGACTTGGCTAATATCCCTTTTGCTTTCTAAAGACTCAATGGATCAAAAGCAAATTTAGGATTTGTTACATCCAATACAGGGCGCTTGAGCTTCTCGGCTCCTTTCCCATAATGCTTTGTGATATGCAGATGCTTCGTGGAGTGCAAAAGGCAATTTCAAATCTCCACACACCTATGTGGTGCTCTCCCCAAGGAGAGGTATTCCCCTTTCTGAGCTACTTATAGCAATGTCAGTGTAATTGCCATCATCATCAATATTTCTAAAATACCCTCTTTTTAGGATTAAGAAACTGTTTTATAATAACATTTCTTTAAAATTTTTGAGACAGGAAGGAGCAGCTTTGACTCTTTAATGGATTTTCTACCTTCTTTGGTATATGACGTGACCCAAAAAGTGAAAAGGGTCTCACCTTGGATAACAACTGTTTAGCAGTCACCTGACAATATTATAATTGCATTAGGTTCTACTATTAAAATACCTACAGTCAGTTGTTCCCACCAGGGAAAGTGGCCATATAACTTATGGTGAAATGGTGTATAACCCAATGAAGATGGTGGTATCTGTGTTACACCGGATGTAGTCCAGTCATCTTTTGTACCAGTTGACTTAAAGGGGTTTTCTCACCATGCTGTTTCACAGAGCCACAGGCAGCTTCAGACTCACACTTCCTGGTTAAGCTGTGGGTGGGTCTATAGCAGTGATTGACATATCAGCTCTGCTATTCCTAGCTGATCCTGTAAGGCTGTGTCTGCACAGTTTATGTTAAAATACCGTTGAAAATCCGATGGTATTTTAACATTCCCTGAACTTTTGTTTTTTTGGGTTTGGGGGTTTGTGCTAAAATCCGCAGTCTGTTTTTGGTTTAGCCGTCGGCCCAGTTTCTTTGACGGAGGGAAAACCCAAACTAGAAAAAAAACATTTTCTATTTCTGGGGGGGCCTGTTGTTTACAAACCGACTTTTAAAAAAAATCTTTGCGGGGTAGACTACGTTTGGTTTTTCTATTGCATCTTTGGGGCAGGGTTTACAGTCGGATTTGGGGCGGATCCCCAAAATACAGAAAACCCAAAAACCCTGACCAAAAACCAGTGCTTTTGTGGGACAAAAGGCCTTACATGACATGAGGGGGGTTATAAACTGGGGAAACCCCAAAGCTACAGTACGTTAAAAAAGGGGTTTTCTCCCCCAAACTTTTTTCCCCCAGAGCCACTGCCCTTTCCCAGGCTCACATTTCCCCCTTTTTGGGCTTTTGGGGTGGGTCTATGGGAAAGCGATTTGGCCCCTAAAACTGGCAGGGGGGTTTATAATCGGGGGTTTACACAACACTACCCGACCTGTGGGGATTAAACTTGTCCGAAATTTAGAAAAACATGCTTCATTGCTAAAAGATAAAAAACACAGGGGGGACTCATTAGGGTCAAGGGCACCCTTGAAGCAATGAAAGGGGAAAGAGACAGAAAAAAGGTGATGGGTTTAACTAAAAAAAACTTGTGTATACACATTTAGAAAAACAATTCTTTTATCTCTCGAACAAAGCAAAACCCAAAAAAAGCAAGAAAATTTGGGTAGTAGAAAGTCTTTTTTTAAACCTTTTCCCACATGGTAAAAGTTAATTATTGGGGCCCGAAAAAAACCCCTTTAAAGCTTGTCACTAAACAAGTAAACAAGCTCCTTTCTTTTAAAAAAGGGGAAAAAAAAAAGAAAGGGGAGTTAAAAAATCCCAGCCAGACCACGGGCTACAGCCTTTAAAAACCCAAGAGAGGTGGCTTAAACTGGGAAAGTTTTGTAACCAAAAGCGGGAAGAAAGATCTGCTCCAAAATTCTGAAATGGGAAAAAACAAAAAGCAATATATTGGGAATTTTTTTAATTTCCCATTTGCCTAAAAGGGTTTAAAGCTAAACCATGAACCGGGGAATCCCCCTTTAAAATTGGGGTTTTCCCAACAGAGAAAACCAAGCTATTTTTCCCTTGGGAAAAAAAGGGTTTTCCCTAATTAGACAACCCCTTTTAAAATTTGCCCTGTCCGATCGTTGATACACATTACAGTTTAGGGGGGAAGATCCCCTTGTTGGGGGTTTAAAGGGTTGTCTCACAAAGGTTTCCCCCTTTTAGGGTTAAACATCTTGAAAAAACCCAGTTAATTTTGCGATATGTTTCCCCAATTAAAATGTCCAACCTTTTTCCTAGATATCCCCTTTTGAAATGGGGGCATCAGCTCCCCGGGATCGCTATGGCTACAGACCGTTTGGGACTCTCCTGATAGGCAGTAGCACGGTTTCTATAGCTAAAAGACCGGCTTCTAATGCACCAAATAGAAGCCAGAAAACCGCCCCGAAATTCAAAAAAAAACCCAAGGGAAAAACGGGACGAGGTAAGATGAATCGATGAAGGGAAAAACCCCCTTTTAAAAAACCTTTTTACCCAAATTCCCCTCACAACCCCATGACCATCTAAAACAAATAAAGGGGGAATTGGCCAAGAAAATTTTTCCTTTGGTCTTTTTTGGGGTCCTTTTAAAAGGTTGAACCAGGGCCATTGGGGCCAATCAAAGTATGTCCCAAGGCCACCTCAAAAACATCCCAAACTTTAAAAACCTTTAAATTTTTGGGAGTGTTTTCGGTTTTTTTGTGATTCCCCCTATAAAATTTTAAAAGAAAAAGGGGAAAAAAAAAAAAAAAAAAACATTCATAAAGCCTTTTTTATTGTTATTTAACGGCATTTGGGCCCTTTACGGGCATTTTCTACATTGTTTCTTTTTGTAGAACTTTTTTTGGGTATGGGGTACCCTTTTCTGTTTCTTTTAAAGCCAAAAATAAAATTTAAAAAATTTTTTAATAGAAATAATGCCCCCCCTTGGACCGGGCTGTAGGGGTGGAAACTGCAGTGGTTCCACCCAAAAAAAGGGTGCAAGTTTTTGGGCAATAGAACTTGTGTCTTTTCTCATAAATTAAATTTTTTGCGCATTTTCCCCCTGATAAAATTTTGTCCCATATAGAAAAACCCCAAAGCTGTTAAAAAGGATGACAATTTTTAAAAAATTTTTGGTAGAGCAAAAACCTTATTTTTTTTTTAAAAAAAGGGGGTTTTAACCAAAGAATTTTAAAAACCTAGGGGGCCCGTGTAGGGGAACGGGTTTCGCCGGGAAGTCCTAGCGTATTTTCAGCCAGACATCAGCCCGCAAAACCCTTTCGAAATTATCCAAAGTTCAAAACGGCTTTTTTTCTGGGACGAAATTTTCAGCCCGAAATTACGCCCCCAAAGGGTGCCCCCAATTTAGGGCTGAATCCGTCCCAGTAACTAGGGTAATGCACTTTCTCTTTAGAAAAACCATGCTTAACGTCCCCCTTTTAAACCTCTCGCGAATAGGGCGAGGGGGGAGAAAATTTGGGACGGGTTTCACTTTCAGCTTGTATACGCCCGAAAAGCAATGACTGCCCAAGGGGGCCCCGGCGAAGGGCCCCCCCCCTCCTCCCCCCGCCCCCCCACCCCGCCCCCCCACACGCCGAAATTGCGGGGGGGAAATTTTTAACGCCCCGAAATTTAACCGGGTTGAACATACCCCTTAGTGGAGCCTCCCTTTACCCCGAACCAGACGTTTTAAACAAGTGCAAGGGGCACTTTGTAATGCTCTGAGTTTGTGGGGAACGTTTTTGGAGGCAGCGCACTAAAACCGGGTAGAAAAATTTTATACTTCAGTACGGCAACCCCGGCCATTACTGTTTGGAACAGGTAAGCACTTTCAAAGGGGTTTACCTGGCCAAATTGTTTTTCCCTAGTGCTAAAATTTCCCTAAATTTATAAACCCTCTTTACGCAGGTTCATAAATCAGTTCTTTTTATCCATTATATTGCGAAAAAAATTTTGGTGTTTAAAAAACGCCTTTTTTTCAAAAACAGGGGCCCCTTTACTGGTGTAGAAAAAAAAAAATTTTTTCCCTACTTGCCTTTCCCATCACCACCTTTCCCCAACTGGCCCCAAGGGCCACAGTTTTCCCCCCAAATTTTCTCACTAAAGGACACCCACGTTCATAAAACCACAGGGATATGAAACCCAAATCTAAAGGCCCCCAGCAGTCCACAACCCTGAAAGGGTACA
>JAODAL010041765.1:0-35542 GCA_025379985.1 Phyllomedusa bahiana | reverse complement strand
TTAGCGCCAATTTTGTTGTTAAAAAAATAAAAAAGCAAAAAACAGACCTTTTTTTTACCACTTTACCACCAAGTATTTGTGAAGTGTAAACAAAATGATATGTGCTTTTCCAAATTAAAATGCTAAATTTATGGTGTGGCATGCATTCAGCCCCTTGTACTCTGATACCTCTAAACAAAATCCAGTGTGACCAATTGCATCTAAAAGTCACCTAATTAGTAAATAGGTAACATCTGTATGTGATTTTTTTTTCTCAGTATAATTACACCTGTTTTGTGCAGGCCTCAGAGGTTTGTTAGAGAATATTAGTGAACAAACAGTATCATGAAAACCAAGTAACACATCAGACAGCTCAGGGATAAAGTTGTGGCAAAGTGTATTGCTGAGTGTTAGGTGATAAAAAAAAATAGCCCAAGCTCTGAACTTCTCAGGGAGTACTGTTTATGTCATCTTCTGCAAATGGAAGTATGGCACAACTGTTAACCTACCAAAACATGTCCGTCCACCTTAACTGATAGCTCAGACAAGCAGAGCACTAATTGGAGAAGCAGCCAAGAGGCCCGAGGTCACTCTGGAGGCACTGCAGAGATCTACAGCTCAGGTGGGAGAATCTGTTCACAGGACAACTATTAGTCATGTCCTCCACAGATCGGACCTTTATTGAAGAGTAACCAGTAGAAAGTCGTTTTTGAAAGCAAAAGAAGTTCCCTTTTCAGTTTGAAAAAAATCTATGTAGAGGACACAGGAATCATATGGAAGAACAGGCTGTGGTCAGATGAGACCTAAATGCCAAATGCTATGTGAGGAGGAAAGCCAACACTGCACATCACCCTGAACACATCATCCCCATCGTGAAGCACGGTGGCGGAAGCTTCATGCTGGGGGGAGGCTTTGCTTCACGAGGGACTGGGAAGCAAGTCAGAGTTGATGGGAAGATGGATGGAGCTAAATACAGGGCACACCTGGAGGACAACCTGTTATAGACTGCAAAAGACTTGATACTGGGGCATAGGTTCACCTTCCAACCGGACAACAACTCTAAAAATACAGCCAAAGCTACAATGGAAGGGTTTAAATCAAAGCATATTCATTTATTACAAGAGTGTTAGCCTTGTACCGGGGTGAGCTTTCCAGAATACAGTAAAGTCACGAACGAGGAAAATGACTCCAACACTAGTTCAACCAAATTTGTACTTTACTGAACTTGCCAAAAACGTATACCTAAAGAGGTTGTCTCACTACATTAATTCATCTTACCTCAGTCCTGTTTTCTTGGTTTCACTTTGAATTCAGGGGCCATGTTTACTGGCTACTACTAGGCTGCAGTTACAGCCAGGTCTGTAGCTATAGCAACCAGTGCTGGCAGCCTAACAGGATACATCAAACAGGTCTGTAGCTATAGCGACCTGAGGAGCTGATGCTGCCCATGCAAGAGAGGATATCTAGGAATAGATAGGATACTGTTAATCGACATATATTGCAAAGTGACTTGTTTTTGCACGATCTTTAACATAAAGAGCAATCTTTGCAGTGAGACAAACCCTTTAACAATTCCCCCAAACACACATATCCAAGCGTGTGAGTTGGCCCCGGTGTAACACACAGTGTGCTGCTGGAAGTATGTTCTCCAGATACACGTTAAGTTTATCTTCCAACTGACTTGGAAAGGCCGGGTGTTATTTACCTATTAATAATTTATACAACAGCAGCAATTGTTTGTGATGCAGTTTGAGGAAACGCCCGCGGTGTACCACAACAGCTTCTAGCTTATTAATTATACCCTCTATTCCCAAAACATAGATAACAATTAGAGTATAATGGGTGCACGTGTTGCAGTACTAACAGCACCGATGTCAAGCATTCTTCAGTGTCCCAGATCAGGAAATATTCCTAAATAGTCGCTTATGGCCTGACACCGCCCGGCCCTAACTAAACTAACTACAGGTCTGGTAATTGTTCCAAGTAGGCTGGCATGCACGTTACTGACCCGGGTCTACCTTAAAGTTGCACACAGTCACCACTCTTGGATGACGGTCCCCTCTGTCGGAGTTTGATATCCAAGATGGCGGTTAGTCCTTTCTGATTTTGGATCCTAGCACAATGTCCATTCTGTCTCAATGCTTTCCTCACCAACAGCATAAATGCAGCCATCAGAACTCTCCTCTCCCAACAGGAGCCAGTCACCATTAGTGGATTCACGGAGGCAAGAGAACTCGGCAGAATCGTGCTTGCTGTGTGTCCTCTGTGTCATCTCTCAGTTTCAACTGTCACTCTCTAAAATGGCTGCTGCTTCACAGTCTCTCAGTCACATGAAACACGAATCACATGTCTTATCATACTTTACATATAGGTTATACTTTCAAAACAGCGGCATCTTGTGGCCAAACAGCAGGGCAGTGTGTAATCACTAATTACACATACGATTTCACTGAATCAACACAACGACACTGTTCCACCATCCCACAATAGCCCAGTCACAGTCCAGACCTAGATCCCATTGAGAATCTGTGGCAGGACTTGAAAATAGCTGTTCACAAACTTTCACAAACCAGTCTGACCGAGCTTGAGCTAATCTGTAAAGAAGAGTGAACAAAAATTCGAGCCTCTAGATGTACAAAGCTGGTAGAGACACCGCCCCCCCCCCCCCACAGACTGCAGCTGTCATTGCAGCTAAAGATGGCCCTACAAGGTATTGACTAAAGGGGTGAATAGATAAGCACACCACACTATTTAGTTTTGTCATTTACAAAAAAATTGGAAAAGCGCATATTATTTTCTTTATACTTCACAAATACTTGTTACTTTGTGATGCTCTATCACAGGAAGACTTTTGCAACACACTATGCATGTATTACAAATTCTGCTCCTGCACCTCTTTTATACCAATGCAGTAAGCGACTGTATAGAAAAAAAGAAAATGGTATAACCCACATTCCTTTCCACAGTAATTGATACTATGGAGTAACTGAAAGGACAACCACATGGGGCCCTGGTATCCAGGAAACATAATGTATGGAGGAGCAAACTCCCAAGTATATACCTCCAGCAGATCTTACATGTACCCCACACAGGCTTGACCCTGGATCCAGGTAAAGTAGTGTATGGGGGGAGCAGTACTTTTCCATATTACTACCCCCCACAGCATCTTATCAAGGACCACCACACAGGTCATGTACCTCAAAACCAGTAACATAGTGTTTGAGACAAAACTTCCCAAGATTAAATACCTCCAGCACATCTTATCATGTGCCACCACACGGCCTTACCTCTGGTAACCAGGTAACAGTATGTATAAGCAGTACTTCTCCATATACTACCTTTCCCGCAGTTCTTATCATGTGACCACCAACAGTCATTGCCCCGGAAAACCAGTAACATAGTGTATTGGGTAATACTCCATTTAAAATACTCCAGGGGCCCACATGTACCACCCACAGGTCATGTGCCCTGTACCAGGTAACAGTATTTTATGGAGGACAGAACTTCTCCAGTATTTTCCTCCAGGATCTTTTCATGTGACCACCACACAGGTCGTTTTGGGCCCGGATCCGGTAAAATATTAGGAGGGGCAGAACTTCTCCCCGTATTACACCTCCACATGTCTTATCATGGGGCACCACACAGGTCATGTGGGGCCCTGGATCCAGGAACAGTAGTGATGGAGTAATCCTCAGTATTACTATCCAGGCATCTCATCATGTAACCAAAAACAGGTCATGTGGCCCTGGTATCCAGGAACATAGTAATGAGGGGCAGAACTTCTCCAGTATTACTGCCTCCAGCAGCGCTATCACCACACCGGGCAGTACCCGGGACCTGGTAACATAGTGTATGGAGGAGCAAAACTTCTCCATTTTTACTACCTCCACAGTGTCTTTCATGTGACCACCAACGGCATGGACCCCTGTACCAGTAACAGTAGTGTATGGAGGGGCAGAACTTCCCATTATTACTACCTCCAGCAGCGTCTTATCATTACCACCCACAGGTCATGTGATCCCGGGATCCAGGGAACAAAAAGGTGTTTGGGGGAAAACAAACTTCTCCATATTTCCACCCCACACTCTATCAGTGACCACCACACAGATTTATGGACCCTGGTATCCAGATAACACAGTTAGGGGGAGCAGAACTTCTCCATTTACCCCTCCAGCAGTGTCTTATCATTGACCACCACCAGGTCATGTGACCCCCGGGAAACCAGGTAACATATGATGGGGCGCAAACTTCTCCCCAAAACTACCACCACGCTCTTATCAGTACCACCACACAGGTCATGTGACCCTGGTATCCAGGTAACAGTATGGGATGGAGGAGCAGAACTTCTCCAGTATTACCACCTCCAGCAAACGTCTTATCATGTGACCACCACAAGATCATGTGACCCCCGGTATCCAGATAACAGCAGTGTAAAGGAGGAGCAGAACTTCTCCATATTACCACCCCTCCAGCAGTGTCCTTACATGTGACCACCACACAGGTCACGTGACCCCCTGGTATCCAGGTAACAGTAGTGTATGGAGGAGCAGAACTTCTCCAGTATTACTTCCTCCAGCAGTATCTTATCGTGTGTCTGTGAAGAAGGCGCTGCACATTCTTCTCCCTCAACTTTTAGGGTATGTTCACATGGTGTAAATTCAGGGCCAAAATTACGGTAATCCGTAGTTCTCATAGAATATATATATTCCCCAAAAGAGAAATAATTACAACATAATCACTCGTAATGCATATAATAGAAACAGCAAGATCCAATCTGAGAAAGATGAAGTCATCAATAGCAATAATGCATAGTCAAAAAGAGGAAGGTGAAAAACAGGAACATGTGCCCCAGTGCACGTTTCGCCTGCGTCCACCCTTGTCTTTCTCACTATGCATTATTGCTATTGATGACTTCATGTTTCTCAGGTTGGGTCTTACTATTTATATTATATGCATTATCAGAGCCGTCTTACCAGCATTATGGGCCTCTGGGCATAGCACTGCAGTGGGCCCTGCCGAAGTACATGACATCACACTTGGCCATGCCTCGAGCCCCCCTCAAGCACACCCATATTATCACACCACTTATGTCTTTACTCCGGTAGCTTACTATATGTCATAATATTTGTTATTATTGTTGAGACGTAGATTGGGCACATCCATTACAGTATTTTGCCATTTTTTAATTTTCTTTTTATGCTATTTGTAAAATTCTGAGTAAAGTTATATAGCTTAATACTTATATGGTGTACCTTTCTGATAGGTGTATAGATATGTTGTATATGTTCACAAAATCCATGGTTGTTATAATAAGCCAAATAGAAAGGGTGTGTAATACAGTGCACCCGAAGGTGCGATAAATGATGATAGTTAAAACTTCTAAATTTATTTCATATTGATTATAAAATGCTATAAAAAGGGTGA
Source organism: Phyllomedusa bahiana (assembly GCA_025379985.1). Lineage (NCBI taxonomy): Eukaryota > Metazoa > Chordata > Amphibia > Anura > Hylidae > Phyllomedusa > Phyllomedusa bahiana. The sequence goes on along the minus strand of JAODAL010041765.1, from coordinate 30,139 downwards.
TATATAGATCCCTGGCATTTGATGCAGAAAAACCGACGTGTTTCGGATGCAAGGACTTTATTCGTGGTATTTTCTCTTTTTAAATGTCATAATTAGCCCTTATTAGAGTTATAAGTGTTGGCTGTACTAAGCACAAAATTTTGCCAGGAGTAGCATCCTGATGTAGGTGGTATGATGACACAAGTTCTGGTGAGGTCAAAGCTGTCAGCGGGGGGAAATGGGAGAGGTGAGGTTTATTTTTTGGGTTTTTTTAAGGGAGCTCATATACCATCCAACCTATACACTTTGGGGGCTATATACCAAACTGCTGGGGGGACATATATACCTACCGAGGGGGCCTATTTACCTACCTACCTATTGAGGAGGCCGATATACCTACTTATTGAAGTGACCAATATATCTACAGAGGAGACCTATACACCTATAAAGGTTTGGCTCACCCTCCAGGCATCTGTAGTCTTGCCAAGACCTGTCCTTCTCTGTGTCAACATAACAGCGTCTCAGACCCACTATCGACTTGTACGGTATAACAAATAATGCAAATAGGAAGTTCTGTGTCCTAAGTAGAGCAGCAGCTAGGTGGCGCTGCTGCTCTACCTAGGACACAGGACTTTCTATTTGCATTGTGAGCTATATACCTATTGAGGGGCCTGTATACCTACCTAATGTGGGGACCTATATACCTTCCCACCTACTGAGGGGACCTATATACCTCCTTTTTTTTTTGTTAATACATTTTTTATTCAGAAATAAAGTCAGTACAATTCCAATGGCTCATCCAAACATTTACAATGGTAATAAAGAACATAAAAATAATTATCCATTTTAAAGAATGGACAACTAAGATTAAAGAACAATTTTAAACTTCATTTCCTTTTTCTGCTTTTGTATCCTCCCTAACCCAACTATCTCCCTCCCCTTTCAAACACGTCCCTCCTATGAACCACTAGTAACTATCATGAACCTAGCTGTTTTAACCTCCTATATCAAGGTTTCCTAACTTGCCTTTTAATTTTTCTACCAAGTAGTATTCTGTGTATTTGAACGGCTCCAATATCGATTTTATCTCTTCCGTTGTATACTGTGTGGAAATAAACTGCTTCCACTTTTTCAAGAAATTTTTGGATTCTTTTTCTTTATTTCTCTCCACCTCCAGCTTTTCCATGTACAGTGCTCGTTTCAGACAACCCCGAAGCTCAGAAAGTTCGGGTACAGTAGGATCAAGCCAATGTCGCAATAAACACTTCTTGGCCGCCAACAGAGTAATATGAACACCTTTCAGAGACACCAGGGTATCCTCCCCTCCCTCGTTGCCATTTTCCCTTGTAACATAGTGAAACAATAAACCCTGGGGATTGCAAGTAAGTCTGATATTTGGAAGCTGCGCTCCCCCTTGTAACTTTACCATTGTGAGTTTTTTATAACTAATCCTGGACCATTTGCTTCTCCAAATAAATTTAGCGAAGGCATTTCTTAAACACTTGATATCAGAGTGTCGGAGCATGAGTGGTATATTTTGAAGTGGGTATAGCAACCTTGCAAAGCTGATCATCTTATTCAGCTGTATCCTTCCCATGATAGAGAGGGGTAAATCTCGCCATCTCTCTAGTTCTGACAGTATCTTATCTATCAGGGGAGGATAGTTCAGCTGATATGTCACTCCTGCTTTGGATCCTATCCTGATGCCCAAGTATGTTAACGAGTTGACCACCTCAACTCCCCACAATCTGCAAGGAATCCGACCACTATATCCCAATGGTATGAAACTTGGATTTATTGATTTTGAATCCCGAGAATTCCCCAAATTTAGCTAACGTTTCCAGAATCCCTTCCAACTGCCGCTCCGGATCATCTAAGAAAAGAAGCATATCATCTGCAAAACATGTAATCCTAGCTTCCCTAGACCCTACCTTGATTCCCATAAAGGTGTCAGAATTCAATAGATGGATAGCTAAAGGCTCAAGGGATATGTTAAATAATATGGGTGAGAGGGGACACTCCTGCCTTGTGCCCTTCTCCAGCTGAAACGGAGTGGAGATAAAGCCCGGGGTATGAACTCGTGCTTGAGGGGTGTTATACATGGCTGTTAGATAACTTCTAAAATTCCCCGTGAATCCCATCTTATCTAGGACTAAATTTAGCCAGTGCCAGTTCACATTGTCGAAGGCCTTTTCAACGTCAATCCCCATCAAGGCCTGCGACAATCCACTCTGTGCCCTCCTTTCTATTGCATCCTGGACTGCGAAAACTGCCCGAATATTTTTAACTGCTTACCTACCTTTTACGAATCCCAATTTGTGCATACCTATTAACTTGGGCATCAGTGTCGACAGCCTATTTGCCATCACTTTTGAGATGATTTTAACATCTTGATTAATTAACGATATGGGTCTATATGACTGGTTGTAGAGGGTCCTTGCCCTTTTTGTGGAGAACTTTTATGTATACTCTATCCCCCGAAGGCAGCATGATATGCTTCTGTATGATTTCCTCAGATACACTAGCTAACGTGGGAGTAACCTCCTTTATCAGAATCCTATAAAAGTCCCCTGACAGCCCATCCGGTCCTGGAGCTTTGCTGGGTGGTATTCCCTTAATGACCTCTTCTATTTCTGCCTCCTAAATGGTTGCGTTCAGCATGTCTCTATCCTCCTCCGAGATAGCACTCATCTTAAGATCTCTAAGAAATGCCTCCCCCTTGCAGTTATTGCAAGGTAATTGTGAATATAGAGTTTCATAGTACCTGGCCAAAATTGTTTTAATCTTTTTTGGATCCTTTTCTATAGAATCATTGCTACTCCTCAAACACAGAATGCCCGACAGGCCCCTGCTGTTTTTAACCAAATTGGCCAAGAGGCGGCTCGATTTATTGCCAAATCGGAATAAAGACGCCCTCAGCCTATCCCCAAAGAACATTTCTAATCTTTTCTGTTGAAGCTCAAATTGCTCCTTAGCTGATGTCCCTTTTGTTTTATTCTCTTCACTGGGGTGGTGTAGAAAAGTGGTATATGCTTGTCTGAGCTGCACCGTAGCCTTGTCAAAGTTGGCCCGCAAGGCTTTCTTCTTAGCTGACATGTAGGACATTATCCTTCCCCTTAGTACTGCTTTTCCTGCCTCCCAAAAGAGTCCCAGGGTTGATATGTGAGGCTGATTCTCCCTCGCGTACTCTCCCCACCAACTCTTCAGGAGTTCTTTGAAATGATCATCTGACATGAGAGATCCCGGGAAGCGCCATATGATGTCCGAGCCCTTGGGGTGCAAATCTCTTAAGGTGATCAGTACCGGGGAGTGATCAGAGATTACTAAATCTCCAATCTCAATTGATTCCACCCTCCCCAACAATGAGGCGTTGGCCAAAAAATAGTCCAACCGAGACCAAGATAGCTGTACGTGTGAAAAATAGGTGAACTGCCTCTCTTCAGGATTAAAGTGTCTCCAGACGTCAGTCAGACCTGCGGAATCGCAGAGTGTTTTAAATAGACTTTGCCCAGACCCACTTCCCCCTTTTTGTGACTTAGTGTGTTTCCTATCCTCTGAGTCGCTCATGACGCAGTTAAAATCCCCCCCAGTCAGTACATCTTTTAGAATGGAATTCTCTAACTGATGAAAAAATTGTATGTCCTGTGAATTTGGGGTGTAGACGTCAAACAGAGTTAGTTGCCCTGCTGGGGTATCCAAGTGGACTTTCAAGAGACTACCTTCCTTATCCTTTTCCTGACTAACAATTTTACATGGGATATTTTTATTGATTAGCAAAACTACCCCAGCTTTCCCTTGACCTGAAGCTGACCGCTGTACTTCCCCCACCCAAAATTTCTTCAGAAGGAAAAAATCATTTTCCGTGAGATGAGATTCTTGAAGCAGTACAACATCAGGTTTTAACTTCTTGAGATATCTTAGCACCATCGTGAGTTTATGAGGGTAACGTAGCCCCTTTATGTTCCACGTGATTATTCGCATTATTGCCCTTGATGCTAGTGCGGCTAAACAATACCACAATAACCTGGAATATGGTAGTCATCTCTTCCTATTCCACCCCCCAACAACCCCCTTAACAACTGAACAATTTCCTCTTTCACCCTTTACGTTTTCTTTCTCTATCTCGTTGACTTTTTTTTCGTGCACATTTAAGGAGGCGAAAATACCTTCCTCCTGAACTCACCCTAACAGTGAACGTCTACCCATTCCCTCTCCGTCTCTTGTGCAGAACTGCATTTCTGCCAAGACCCTGCCCCTAAGCAAATTAACAGTAATCCCTAAAAGGAGTTAAAGCATGGCATCAAAATTACCATCTTTTCTGACCAGCCCAGAACAGACTCCCTTAGAGGGATTACTGAAGTCGGCTGTGAGGAAGATGAACTCAATTATTAAACAGTGAAACCGGTCCTAGGACCATAACCTGAATGTCCTCAACGTTTTCTTGGAGTCCAAAATTGACCAAGCTACTGGCGAGAGTCCTCCTGATCTTGAGTGGCTTTAATCTTGCTGGCTTGGCGCTGACTCCTCCTTTTTCTTTCGGCCTTTTCATCCCCTTGGTGCTCCAAGTGATTCTTCCTTTGGGGTATATTTTCCAGAAAGTCCTCTGCTTCTTCAACCGACCGACATAATACCGGTGGTCCCTGTTTTGGGAAGATTTTAAGCACTGCCGGAAACTGCAAATTGAACTAAATTTGTTTCTTAACCAGTGCTATGCAAACATTGGAGAATAATTTTCTTCTCCTGGCCACCTCGATAGAATAGTCCGCGAACAGCAGTAATTTGTCTCCTTTGTATAACAAGGGTGACTTCTGGGAGCGATACGCCTGTAGAAGTTGGGTCTTTTCCAAATAGTCCAGGTATTTCACTATAACCGATCTGGGTCTTTGTCTCGTATCTTCTTTGGATGGAGGCCCCGTGGTCCAATTCTGTGAGCGCGTTCGACTTTCAAGGGACCCTCCACCAAAGCCTGGGAAATGTGTATTGTGCAAATCTATGCAAAGTTTTTTGTGAAACAAATTCAAAAGCCTATTATCCTTAGGTTTTTCCCTAGGAACGATTCTCTAGATTTTAAACTTTTTTGAAAAATTTCCTTTTTTTAAAATCAACCCCCCATAGTACCCTTGCCCCTGGATTCTTCCTACCACATCCACTCTCCTTCCACCCTTGTTAAGGGGCCAATTGTTTTTTTTTTTCTCTCCATGCAATGCTGTTTTTGTAGAGGTCACTGCAGCTTTCCAAAAAGGCTGATATGGGGTTTGGGGCCCCAAAAGGGGGCTAGTATGTTGGAACGAGCAGCTTGGAACTGTAAAAGCATAGTTTTTGCTAAAACATTAGGCCCCGGATAGTCCCCCTCCAATCTGCTTTTATTCTCTTTTAACCCCGGGATGCTAACCTGTGCCCGAGTTGAGGGTGGGGGTCGCCTCTCATAAACTGGGGGCAAGCTATGGGGTTGTGAATACCCGTCCGGCTGCTGCCTCCGCTGTCTAAAATAATCTTTTTCCCCTCGCAAACTGTTCTGTGCCGTTTGCTGACCGCGCCCCCCACTCCTCTTGGACCGGGGGGAACCGGGCCCTTGTTAGCAGAGCGGGTTCCCCTTTTCCCCGGTCTTTGCTAATGCCGAGCCCCCGCTCATTCCGCACCCCTCCGAGTACCGGAGCGCGCCCTTGATGCATAGCACTTAAAAGTGCTGTTTTGATGCGTTGAGGCGGGGGGCTCTGGAAGCACGGGGCGGAGATCTCACAAGGGGTGCGGCCATGCCCCAACCCGAAATTATATACCCTTTTTTTTCTACTAAGGGCACCAATACCTATATAGGGGACTGATTTACCAACGAGGGGCCTGTATACCAACCTACTAGGAAGGCCTATATACCTATCTATCTACTGGAGGGCCAAAACTGTATCTATTACTTTTTGGAGGGCAATATACCCCCCACCTAATTGTTTACATAGGAAAGCTAGGTGATGCCCTATTCCCCACAGCAGGCACTGAACTTTCCTACAATGGAAAGTTTGGGGGCCTGCTGTGGGTTATGTTATCAAACTTTTTTTTTCTGTTAGCCTTTTGTGGCATCCAGAAATACTGGGTGGTGCCCCATACTCCCCCACAAGTACCCAACTTTCCTATTATAGTAAAATGGGTTGCTCTTGGGAATGGAGTGTCACCCAGCTTTTCTGGAAGCTGTATAGCCAGCCTATCAAGGTGTGTAGTTTTTCTGCTTCCTTTTACAGGTTTCCCGTTTGGATGATGTCAGATCCATTGGACTACATCAGACCAGCTTTGGATCTATATCTTTAGCAAAATGATCGAAGAGAAATGGGGTCGGGAGTGTTTATTTAAATAGATAGGTTTTTTTTGTTGTTGTCTCTTTTTTTTAACATTTTATTCCCGGGGTTTATAAGGGGGCACTGATAGAGCCCACCATTACTAGCTGGGCTTGGTGTCAGGCAAAAGGGCCTTTGTCCCCCCTAAGGCTTACACTAACCCCCTGTCACTTTTTTCCCCGTAAACACCACCAGGGTTACTGGAAAGCGGGTTACCATCAAAATGGGGGCCTCTAATTTATGGGGCACCCCTGGGGGGGGCTGCAGGTGTTTTTTTATTACGGGAAGAGACCAATACCTATGGGCCTTCCCATTCTGATAGTATGAGGCTGAAATTGCTGGTTTTACCTTGGCTGGTTATGAAAAATAGAGGAAAACCCACGGTCTTTTTTTTAAATCCTTTTGTTTCTTTAATATTTTCAATAAATGAGAAAAAAATAATGTGGTGTTCACCCTATTCTTCATAACTAGCCAAGATAAAACCAGTAGCTAAAAATATCAGCCCGACCCCCCGATCAAAGCAGACCACACAAAGATAACCGCTCTTCCGGTACCCCTGGGGAGATAAGGTTTATGGAGAGGAGGTTAGTGTGAGCCTTGTGTTGTTTATTCCCCATGGCCCTCCATTGGTTTTTCTTTCTTTTAAAAATAGTTAATGTTGTTCCTTTTTTTGTAAATTTTTTGATCATTATTTCAGTTCCAAAATTTTCATTCAAAAGGGAACATGAAATATTGATTCCGGGGGTCCTCATTATCTGTTTTAACAAACTGAAAAATACAGTAAGGATCATAAAGGGAGGTTCACACGGGCAAATGCAGACGTAATTAGTCCCCCAATTACGCCGTGGCGGGGGCGGGGGGGAGCCCGGGGGGGGGCACTTCGCCGGCCCTAGACAATCATTTTCTAGGGCGCAAAAACCCCGCTAAAATGAAAAGCAATTTCTCCCCCGCCCCGGGGTTCGCGGGGGGGGAGAGGAGACGTAATCCATAGTTCTCTATGGGAAAATGTGGATTAGAAAAAATGGGCCTTTTTCGGCCCGTTAATTTTGGGGATTCGGCGCGTAATTACGGGCCCAAATAGGCCCCCTTTTAAACCGTGGAACAGGGCCTAAGGGGGTTTTACAGGTTGCGGCCACCAATACAGCTGAACCATATTTCAGCCGGGGAGTGTACCCTGGTTTTATCTACATATGGCGGCCACAATGTGAGAACACCCTTTAGGCTGTAAACACACCTGCAGTTTTTAATGCAGCATTTTGAACCAAAGCCAGAAGGGGATTCAGAATAAAAGAGAGGTATAAATCCTTTTTTAAATTTTTTTTTACCACCCTTTTTTGGTCCCGAAACGGCATCAAAAAAATTTTTTTACAAATCTGCTTACATTTTTCCTGCCTTATAAAATATACAAGTGGTAACAAAAACTGTATAATAACAATGGGGCAACGGTCTTTTAGTGAACACCCATTTACATATAGCTTTCAAAAAGTCGGTAATAACAGTTTTAGTCACATTATTATGACCACCCTTTATCCAGATAACCCTGGGTGCAGCATGGCAGTACTAACGTCTGGGGATATGGAGACGCGCATCCCACAGCTGTTGGAGGGTCCATAGCGCCAACACCACCAACCAAGGCCCCCCACACTTTCTCAATAGGGGAAAAAATGGGGATTAGGACCCGGGATATTTGGAAGTGTTAGTCACCCTTCCCAACCAAAGCAGATTTCTACTGAGTGACTGCGCATTGGTCTGCTGGAAGATCCCATCCCATCCAGGGAAGACAATACTGGCTAACAGATCTTAAAATTGACCCCAACCCCCCAAATTTTAAAGGGGTTTTTTCCCCAACAAAAAAAAATTGACATGGGGAAATTGCAAAAGAAATAACAAACATTTTCACCAAATTCATTATTAATTTTAAAAAAAAATTCGACCGTTTTTGTTTTTTGCTGCCCTTTAGGATCCATTGTTTTACAGTCTCTTCCCCCGGGGAAAACGCCAGGCGAGAGCCCCCCAGTCCCCGTCGCACCCCCTCGAAACACTTCCCCCTCAGGCGCTAGAGTGTTAACCCCCAAATGCGTCATTCTATCCGTCCCCCGTAATCCCTAATTAGTCAAACAGTGCAAAAAAGAAAAAAACAATCAGATATTTTTCATTGATAAAGAGAAAAAAAAAAAAAGGCTTGGTTCCGCAGGATTTGAACCTCCTGGAAGCAGAGACGTAACTTTTCACCTTGGGCCTTGGTGCAAAAATGAAATGGGGGGCCCCCCGTCCCAGCACCACGCCATACGTTTTTCTTTTGTGGCATTTAAATTTTGGGCCCCCCAGGCTGCAGGGCCCCCTTGACTGCTACCGCTGCACCCCCTGAGCTAGCCCCCCCCTGGAACAAAAACTTTACCCTCACCCTTCAAATGCTTTAACATAAACAGATCTTTCTTTGACTACAGAGAGGAAAGGCCCGGTGATGTCATCCTGCTGGGTCACATGATCTGCAATTCAAACAAATCACACACGCCCCCTTCTGAGTACACAGAGCTGAAGAGCTGAATACAGGAGGAATGAAATTAGATTGTGGCAAAACCCCTTTAAGATCTGTTAGCCATCCCTCTGCTAGAAGCACTGCAGAGGTTCAATAGCTATTTCCTCTATGCAGTAATTATTACCGAGATTATTTGTAGGGAAAAAAATGCCCGATAATGACATCTTATTCAGGCAGCAAGTCGCTATGTTCTCATACAGGGAAAGATATACTACAGATTATTAGTGCAAGCTGCATAAGTAGGTGTCTGATTAGCGTAAACAGAGCCAAAACAGTCATATGCAAAGCAATTGAACATGATGGCTCATAGTGTGATGTTAAATATCTAAGTAATAGCAGGCTATGCTAACTGAAGCAGGCACAGTTAGTGCTAATAGGAATCAGGCACTGAACAGATGACTAAGGACTGTTTAGGGGCGAGAGAGATAACTTGGCTACTTATTTTAAGTTTGAGTGAAATTTGGATCTATATAGTTTTAAAGTGTGATGTAATAAAAGTTATTACTAAAAAACTGTGGTAAAGGAATGAAGTTTAAGCTTGCCTATGGCACAAGTGTTTTGTAGTAAAATCAGTTTTGTAGTAATCACTCTGTCCGTTATACCAATGGTTCCTCACCGTTCATTTTTGTAATATAGAGATCTCTCCCAAGATCTATTTATACCCAGGACTGTATCCAGAACAAGGGGGCATCCTCTACACCAAGAGGAAAGAAGTTTTCTACATAAACATACAACAGGAGTCTTTACTGTAAGAGCAGTGAGACTGTGGATCTCTCTGCCAGAGGAACTTGTCATGGGTGAATTCAATAACAGAGTTCAAAAAGGGTCTGGATACATTTCTAGAGCGTTGTAATGGGTGTCCCTCTGGCTGCGGGCACGCTTGCAGCTCTGTCCAGCACTTACCTCGCCGCGCTACTGTTTCTGGCCGGGCGCGTGCTCCTGTTGCTGGCCTGGTGTGCGCTCGCTGATTGCCTTTCACCGGGCGCTGATCCTATTTAAGTCCTGCCCTTTCCCTTGCTCCCTGCCGAATCGATAGTACCCTGTGCCTTGAGAGGAAGCGTTCCCGTTGTATCTTGTGTTTACTGTGTACCGTACCTTTTGCCACCGTCCCTCGACCACGAACCATTGCCGCCTGTCCTGACCTTCTTGCTTGTCCTCGACTACGAGCTTGCTTCACTATTTCGTACCACGCCACACCTCAGCCGCCACCACAAGCAAGTCACGTCAGGGGTAGCGACCTAGTAGCAATCCACTGCAGCAAGTCCATCCCGCTTTGCTCCGGGCTCTGGTGAAAACCGGACCTACTTAGACTCCGCTCCCTGGCGTGGCTTACGCCATCGCTTGTGGTGGTCCAGAGGATCCACATCTCTGGTTTGCCAATCCTGACAAGCATAATAATATAACAAGTTATAGTGACCAGGATTCTGGAGAAGGGTCTGGATACATTTCTAGATGTAATAATATAACAAGTTATAGTGACCAGGATTCTGGAGAAGGTCCTGGGTACATTTCTAGATGTAATAATAAAAGAAGAAATAGTGACCAGGATTCTGGAGAAGGGGTCTGGATACATTTCTAGATGAAAATAATATAACAAGTTATAAGTGACCAGGATTCTGGAGAAGAGTCGGATACATTTCAGATGTAATGTAAATGTTAAGTGACCGGGGATTCGGAAAAGGGTCGGTTTACATTATAGATGTAATAATAGAAACAAGTTATGTGCCCAAATTTCGGGGAAAGGGCTGGTCATTTCTAGATTAATAAAAACAAGTTATAGTGACAAGGATTCGGGAGAAGGGTGGGGTTACATTTCTAGATTAATAAAAAAAGTTATAGTGACCAGTTGGAGAAGGGGGGATACATTTCTGATTAATAAAAAACAAGTTATAGGACCAGGATTCGGGAGAAGGGTCTGGATACATTTCTAGATGTAAAAATAAAAACAATTAAGTGACCAGGATTCTGGGAAGGGTGTGGATACATTTAAGATGAAATAATAAAACGGGGTTTAGGACCAGGATTCGGGAAAAGGGTCTGGATACTTTTAAGATGTAAAATGCAATTTATAGTAAAATTTTGGGAAGGGGGGATAAAAATTTTAGATGTAATAAATAACAATTTTATAGGACCAGGATTTGGAGAAAGTGGGGGAACATTTCTAATGTAATGTAATATGTTAAGTGACCGGGATTTGGAAAGGGTCTGGATACATTATAGATTAAAAATAGAACAATTATAGTGCCCCGGGTTTTGGGAGAAGGGTCGGAAAATTTCTAGATGTAATAAAATAACAATTTTAAGTGAAAAAGGATTTGGAAAGGGTCTGGAACATTTCAAAAGAAATAATAGAAAAAGTTTAGTGACCAGGTTTCTGGAAAAGGGGTCTGTCCATTTCTGATGTAAAATAGAACAAGTTTAGTGACCGGTTCTGGAGAAGGGTTTGGATACATTTTAGTGTAATAATAAACAATTTATAGTGACCCGGGTTTTCTGGAGAAGGGTGTGGATACATTTAAATGTAATAAAAAAAAGGGTTAAGTGACCAGGTTTCTGGAGAAGGGTCTGGATACTTTATAGATGTAAAAATTTTAAAACAAGTATAGGCCCAGGATTCGGGAGAAGGTCGGAACTTTTTCAAGTGAAAAATATAACAAGTTATAGTGACCAGGTTTTTTGGAGAAGGGCGGAACTTTTCTAGATGAATAAATAAACAATTTTATAGGGACCGGGATTCGGGGAGAAGGGTCTGGGTACATTTCTGATGTAAAATAGAAAAAGTTTAGTGACCAGGATTCTGGAGGGGTCTGGATACTTTTTCTAGATTTAAAAATATGACAAGTTATAGTGACCAGGATTCTGGAGAAGGGTCTGGTACATTTCTAGTGAATAAATAACAATTTATAGTGACCAGGATTCGGAAAAGGGTTTGGGTACTTTTTTGATGTAATAAAATAACAATTTTATAGTGACCAGGTTTCGGAGAAGGGTCGGGGTACATTTCTAATGTAAAAATTCCCAAGTTTTAGTGACCAGGTTTCTGGGAAGGGTCGGGTACATTTCAATTAATAAAGAAAAAGTTATAGTGCCCCAGATTCTGGAAAAGGGTCTGGATACATTTCTAGATGTAATAATTGACAATTATAGTGCCCGGGATTCTGGAGAAGGGTTGGAACATTTTCTAGATGTAATAATATAACAAGTTAATGACCCGGGTTTCGGAAAAGTTGGATACATTTCTAGATGTAATGAATATGTTTTTGTGCCGGGATTTGGAGAAGGGTCGGAAACTTTTCTAGATGTAAAAATTTAGAACAAGTTATAGTACCAGGTTTGGAAAGGGTTTTGGGTACATTTCTAGAAAAATAAAAAACAATTTAAGTGCCAGGTTTTCCTGGAAAGGTCTGGGTCTTTTCTAGATGAAAAAAAAAAAACAATTTAAAAGGGTGACCGGATTTGGGAAGGGTTTTGGATACTTTTTCTAGATTAAAAAAATAAAAATTTTAAGTGACCAGGATTCTGGAGAAGATCTGGATACATTTCTAGATGAAAAAGTAATATGTTTAGTGCCCCAATTTGGAAAAGGGGTTTTTGGAACTTTTTCTAGATGTAATAATACAACATTTATAGTGCCAGGATTCTGGGAAGGGTCTGGATACATTTCTAGTGTAAAATATAGCACGTTATAGTGACCGGTTTCGGGAGAAGGGTCGGGAAAAATTTCAGATTAAAAATAACAAACATATTGGGGGTTCTGGAAAGGGTCTGGATACATTTCTAATGAAATATAACAATTATAGGAAGGATTCTGGAGAAGGGCGGGAAAACTTTTCTGTTTTTAATAATAAAAAAATTTATAGTGACTCAATTCTGGAAAGGGTCTGGATACTTTTCTAATGTAATAATATAACATGTTATAGTAACCAGGTTTCTGGAGAAGGTCGGGATACATTTTAATGTAATAATATGAAGGTTAAAAGTGACGGGATTCTGGAGAAGGGGTCGGGTTACTTTTCAGTGTAAAAAATTGACATGTTTTTGGCCGGGTTCTGGAGAAGGGCGGGTACTTTCTAGATGTAATAATATAACAATTTTTATAGTGATAGGTTCGGGAAAAGGTTTCTGGATACAGTTCTAGATGAAATAATATAACAATTTAAGTGCCCAGTTTTGGAAAGGGCTGGGTTTACATTTCAGAAAAATAAAAAACAAATAATAGTACCGGAAAAGAAAATAAAGTCGGGGAATGTCTTCCATTTTAATAAGCAGGTTTCACCGGGATTTTGTAACGGACTCAAATCAACCTGCATGGAATTTTGGAGAGCTTCCCTACACCCAGGGTTTTCCTTCCTTTTCAACAAACCAGGTGAGCTGACTTTTTCATTTGTTGTTAGTACCTGTATTATTACAAAAAAAATATAATATAAAAATTCCGTGTCACGAAAAAAGGCAAAAACATTAGTAGAATATCCGAGCACAATAAAGCATTACAACATTTAAATCTGTGTGTAATACAGAGAAATGTGCCTAATCAGTAAGGAGGGGAAACGACTCATCAAGATCTGGTGGTGCATGGCACAACATGTTAATGTGGGGGGAATCCATTTTTTACCCCACCCTGAGAGATATTTAGCAGTGGGAGTGGATTAGCATGGTGACCACTCCTGGATATACGGGGGTTCACCTAATCACATCTCTAAGGTACGAAGGACTCAGAGACTGGAAAGAGTCATAACAGGGGCGTCAGGGGATTGGTAAAGTATGACTTCTTTTCTGCCATGCAAGGCCTTTTTTTTAATTATGTGGCCAATCTACCAGTTTAATGCTGCTTATCTACCAATGATAAGAGCTCTGCTCGCCACACTACATTCCACATGCCACTATGCCTCCTACTAGCAATGTCGTGATTGGAACTTATACTCTGATTCAATACCTCCATTTATCTGTGTATCATTGTTTATAGACACAGCACTATACATGTACTAGCTGAATATATATGTGATAATAAATTATTTACTTATCTTCATTCTATTAAAGTGTGCCATGGATTACCTATTCTGTATCTATCAAATCTTACTTAGAGCACCACCCTACACTTCTTTTATATAATAGAATGTAGTTATAACAAAGGTCAACTGGATATATGGAACCATGAGGTCACGAATGACATAGTCTCAAAGGGATTGTGTCGCAATTATTTTTTTTTTTTTTAGCAGTAATGTGTGTTTTCTATAACCTTTTTATTATCAGTTACATTTATTTTCAGGAAGGGAAGATCTCTCCTTAGAAGCACCGAACGAACGGCTTGTAGAGTTTTTTGTTTTGCCTTTCGCCCTCTACTAAGCATCTGAAATATCACAAGGCATTACGGAAAGGGGCTGAGAAGCCCACAGCGCCCTCTGTTGGTTTGCAACAAATCCTCAATTTGCTTTTGAACCCACCGAGTCTTGAAAGGCAAGACTCGGGGGGTTTCAAAAGCAAATTGAGGATTTGTTACAACCAACAGAGGGCGCTGTGGGCTTCTCAGCCCCTTTCCCATAATGCCTTGTGATATTTATTTTCAGTGTGAGCTTCTATAGAGAGATATAACTGATACTTGTGTGTACAGAACACTGCCCTCTTCAGAAGAAGGTCTGTACTGCATGTTTGCATAACACACAGGAACAGTTAGGTTATGTCTACACTGCAGTGGACAAAAAAACGACCTGAAAACGAATTACTAAAAACATTCATGAAACTGAGTTTTCTGTCCACTGCCTGTCAAAAGCAGCTGAAAAAACGGCCGTTTTTTGGCGCGTTTTTCATTTTTTGGAGCGCCAAAATCTGTAAAAAAAAATATTTTAGTGCCAAAAAACGTAAAAAAACGTATTCTTGCGTCAAAATCTGTAAAAAGACATATTTTTGGTGTCAGAAGCGAGATAACGTTATTAGCACTAAAATCTGTAAAAACATTTAATTTAGTGCCAAAAAACGTAAAAAAAAGAATTCTTGCGCCAAAATCCGTAAAAAAAATGTATTTCTGGTGTCAGAAGCGAGATAACTTTATTAGCGCCAAAATATGTTAAGAAAAGGATTTTAGCATCAAAATCTGTAAAAAAAAAAAAACGGATTCTGAGGCCAAAATCGGTAAAAAACGTATTTTTTGCGAAAAAAATATGATTTGCGCAAAAATTGTATTTTCAGCGTCAGTAGCGAGATAACTTTATTAGCGCCAAAAATATGAATTGTGCAAAAATTGTATTTTCAGCGTCAGTAGCGAGATAACTTTATTAGCGCCAAAATATGTTTAGAAAAGGATTTTAGCGTTAAAATCTGTAAAAAAAGTATTCTGATGCCAAAATCTGTAAAAAACTTATTTTTAGCGAAAAAAATATGAATTGCGCAAAAATCGTATTTTCAGCGTCAGTAGCAAGATAACTTTATTAGCGCCAAAAATATGAATTGCGCAAAAATCGTATTTTCAGCGTCAGTAGCAAGATAACTTTATTAGCGCCAACATATGTTTAGAAAAGGATTTTAGCATCAAAATCTGTAAAATAAAACCTTATTTTTAGCGAAAAAAATATAAATTGCGCAAAAATCGTTAGCGACCAAAGCGTGATCATTTTATTACAAAAGGTACAAACAAGGACTCATCAGACACTTGTGTGCAGATTTGATAAGATATAACCTTTGTTACACCCACTATAGGTGGGACTTGGGTCTCCTGGAGGGTTTTCATTGAAAAATCGCGGCAAAAAACGCGCCATAAAACGCGTCAACAGACGTCCGGCGCTTTCCATAGACTCCTGTAGTAAATTTTTGCCCGTCTGCCTTTTTTTTAGAGCATGTTGCAAAATACGACCAGTAAAAAAAACGAGCAGAAAGAAGCTCAGTGTAGACAGCAGGAGGGATTTACATTAGAAGTCTATGGGAGATGATTACAGTCGTTTTTCCAGCGTTTTTAGAAAACGAAAAACGCTGAAAAAACGGACGTTTGTCTGTGCAGTGGAGACAGAGCCTTAGGCCATGTTCACACGGCTTAAGTCAGGCCGTATTTCGGTCCGTAATTACGCGCCGGAGTGCGCCTATTACGGGCTGAAAACTTCCCAGTAACTACGGTAATCCACAGTTCTCATAGAGAACTATGGATTACGTCTCCTCTCCCTGCTCGGCGAATACACCGAGGGGGGAGATAATTGACATGTCACTTTCTAGCGGCGTATACACGCCGGTAGCAATGATTGTCTATGGGCCGGCGAAGTGCCGGCCCCCCGCTCCTCCCCCCCCTCCCCCCCGGCCACATGGCGTAACTGCGGGGCGTAATTACGTCCCGCAGTTAACCCGTGTGAACATAGCCTTACAGTTATAAAAAGCAGAGCAAAGACGCTTCAAAAAACGCTCCAAAAAACGAAAAACGCGCCAAAAAACTGACGTTTCTTCCGCTGCTTTTGACAGGCAGTGGACAGAAAACTCAGTTTCATGAACGTTTTTAGTAATTCATTTTCAGGTCGTTTTTTGTCCACTGCAGGGGAGACATAGGCTAAAGCAATCACTGTGTATAAGCAAGTTAAGACTATTGCTGTCTGATTCTCTTCAGCTTTAATGCCTCCCAGCCCCTCCCTGCTGTGACCTCAGTGTCTGCAGGCAGCCATGATGGTGTAGCCCAGAGGAGCAGCTACTGAACGTCTCCTCAGTCACTCTGTGCTCCACCAAGGCTGCCAGAGAAGCAGCAGAGTCGGGTCGTTCTACCTTATTAATTCTGCAGACAAGTGTCTAATGTGTCCTCGTTCCTAATAAAGTGATCATGCGTTTGTCGCTAACGATTTTTGCGCAATTCAAGACTTTTCTGCTAATAAGATTATCTCGCTTCTGACGCTAAAATCTGTTTAATGGATTTTGCCGCCGAACTCCGGTTCTTTACGGATTTTGCCGCTGAAATCCGTTTCTTTATGGATTTTGCCACTTAAATACATTTCTTTTTGGATTTTGACGCTAATAAAGTTTTCTCGCTTTGATGCTAAAATCCATTTAATGGAATTTGCCGCCGAACTCCATTTCTTTACAGATTTTGCAGCTAAAATCCATTTCTTACGGATTTTGACTCTGAAATCCGTTTCTTTATGGATTTTGCCGCTAAAATCGGTTTTTACGGATTTTGGAGCTAAATTTCTTCTCTGTACGGATTTCGACGCTAAAATCCAGGTTTCCTTTTTACAGATTTTCACTCTAAAATCCGTTTCTTACGGATTTTGATGCTGAAATACATTTCTTTACGGATTTTGCTGCTAAAATCCATTTTACCGATTTTGGAGCTAAATTCCTTCAATTAAAGGATTGTGCAGCTAAAATCCGTTTCTTTACGTTTCTTATGGATTTTGACGCTGAAATCTGTTTCTTTATGGATTTTGATGCTGGAAACTGTTTCTTATGGATTTTGACGCTAATAAAGTTCTCTCGCCTCTGACACTAAAATCCATTTAATGGAATGTGCCGCCGAACTCTATTTCTTTACGGATTTTGCGGCATTTTATGGAGTTTGGAGCTAAATTCCTTGTCCGTATGGATTTTGCCGCTAAAATCCATTTTTTTTTACAGATTTTCACTCTAAAATCCGTTTCTTACGGATTTTGACGCTGAAATCCGTTTTACGGATTTTGATGCTGAAATCCGTTTCTTTACGGATTTTGATGCTGAAATCCGTTTCTTCCAGATTTTGCCATTTAAAATCCGTTTTTTTACGGATTTTGGAGCTAAATTCCTTCTCTTTACGGATTTTGCCGCTAAAATACGTTTTTGTTTTAAAGATTCTCACTCTAAAATCCGTTTCTTACGGATTTTGACGCCAAAATTCGTTTATTTACGGATCTTGATGCTGAAATCTGTTTCTTACGGATTTTGACGCTGAAATACAGATCGACGATTACTCGTGTGAACGCCGATGCGTGTTTCTAATAAACAGCAATGTAAAATCACACTGCTATTTATTAGATATTTGCTTGGGTCCATTTGGGGACTGACAGACGGATCCAAACACGTATCCAAAAGCGTCTGTAACATGTAGCCAAAGACGGCGTGTGAACATACCTTAAATGTGATCACAATTTCCCTCTGGTTATTCCTTTTTTAGCTATGGATACATAGCAGCTCTGTATGGTGTCCTCAGTCACCAACAAAATGGTGATTCAGTGGCTACAGAATCTACAATCCACCTCCCCTCTTTTTGCACACAGGGGAGGGGGAGGCGTGTGAGGTCACCACCAGACCAGCCCAGCTGTATGTCATCCTGTTTGTCCTTAAGTAGAAACCTCTTTTTTGGGGGGATTTGCTCCCTCTGGTGGCTAAGAGTGGTAAATATTGAAAACTATTGTGCAGTTTTTAATATTTACCACAAATTGAATGAAAGAAAAAGATATACTAAAAATTTAGACAAAAATAAACACACAATATTTCATCAATAAAAAAGAAAAATATTTTTGATGACTGATTCCCTTTAAAGGGGTTTTTGCATCTCAGACATTTTTGGCATAGTCCATCTCGAGAACAGATACCTGAACTTCCCTTTTAGAATGAGTGGCATGGAATCTGAATGGGAGTTCCAAGTACAGCCGAGTGGAACCAAACTCGTCATGTTCTCAAGATAGGTTTGGGCACTAGAGGTGGGACTCACACCTATCAGAGCTTTATGGTATATCCTATCGATATGCCATCAATGTTTGAAATGGGAACACCCCTGTAAGACTATATGAACGAGTATAGTCTTCAAGATGAACCCCCACAAGATATTGGAGTGCAGACTTTCCCGCAATGAATCAGTGCCCCCACAGTAGTTTCCTCTAGCAACAGCTGACATGTAGAAGTAATGAAAAAAACTAAGGGTACGTCCACATGACAAATATTAAAATACTAGTTGGATTCTGAATCCTAAAAACGCGTCACCAATGTTGATTTTATGTCAGTTTTTTACACCAGATTTACACTGGAAGTGGATCCGACATAGAAATGCTTGGGACGTGTTTTTGACATGAAATACAGAGAATTATTGAACATGTCCTAAGTTTTTTGCAAAAACACCACTTTTAAAATCCGACCTTGAGAAAATCCAGGTCATGTGTACTACAACTCGGATTTTTAATTGAGGCCTATGGGGAAGATTTACAGTAGTTTTTTTTTTACAGTTTTTAAAACCTAAATCCACATAAATGCTTGTCCGGCCCTAAGGCAGGAAATGTAGTCTGGTGGAACAATGGTCAGGACTAGAAGAGTGGAGAGCAAGCAGAGTCATAGACAGCAGCATACAGGAGCAATGTTTCACATCTGATTTGGGTCCAGCCAGTTCGGCCTGACCCAAATTTTGCGGCAATCATGGGAAAATTGTGCGACCAATCACCAGCCTTTCTCCAGACAGGAAAAAGGAAATGTATCATTCAGCAAATATTACACTTTTGGCGCGACCTCAATCCAAAGCTCAACACAATGCAGAAGAATATGCCCAGGAGTCATAACTGAGAACATCAAGAACTAAGGCACACCAAAGCAGAATGGAACTAAAGAGACCTAATTGCTCAGGCTTAGGCCAAAGCTTAGGGTCACAACACAACGGAGGTGGAGAGTGGCCCCTGTAGACGAACCGGCAAGTAGCTCCAGTAGGCGGCAGTACATGGAGTTTCTCCTGCTCCATGTTCTCCACAGGATAGTCAGCCCTTCACCTCATGTGCACTATTTTCTCCTTCTAACGTTTGGCTATTGTCTCTAGTATTTTATCTCCCATCCTTGGAGTCAGACACTCTCAGTATTAGGTGGCTGTAAATGCCTCTTATGGAACATGACTGAAGGCTCCATTGTGCACAGGTGTTATATTCCCAGCAGAGCGGATGTCTATTCTAAGCAGCCGCTACTTATGTTTTGTTGTGGATGTTCCCTGGTGCACTCCAGTCAGGTGCCCATAACCCTGCGGCACGGTGAGATGTCACGATTACCAGCAGATACTCCTGTTACAGCTCGATCTGAATAAATTATAGACTGGGGAAGTCTCCTGTCTTTTTATCATACTCCCCTTTTCTCTCTAAGCAGCTGTGGTAACTTACCTTCAATGAATTTAAGACAAGCAGTAGACCTTAAAGGGAATGTGTCATCAAAAAATGACTCATTGTTTAAGTCCCATTTTTATGTTAAACACATTTTTTAGGAATTTTTGGTTGTTTTTTTTTATTTTTCATATCACTTTCAATAATTTTTAATAATTCTTAAGTCTTGCAGTTCTCACTTTGGCCACTAGGCCTTGTTTACACTGCTTTAACAGCAGTCAGAGAGATGCTTTACAGTAGCTTCATACACATAGGAGACTTAAGACTGACTCAGTCTCATTCACATCTATAGGAGAGTTTTCTAGTCATGCGCTGTGACCTGGGAAGAAATCAGTGTGCAGGGAGGTGGAAAGGGTGAACTGTGACATCTCCTCTTGTGACTGGTGGATCCTGTGTTATCTATTCACACTGGTGTCTCCTTTCAGTGTAACCCTGCTTGTGTTAATAATGAGCAGACAACTGAGAATCTTTCTCTACAGAACAGGAAGTGTCAGACTATTATTAGGCCTAGTGGCCAAAGTGAAAACTGCAGGACTTAAGAAGTATTAAAAAATACTGAAAGCGATATGAAAAAATTAAAAAAAAACATAACCAAAAATTCTTTAAAAACGTGTTTTAACATAAAAACATGAGTTAAACAATAAGTCAATTTTGATTACAATTCCCTTTAAAGGGCATGTTCCCTTTCTTTTGAAAGGGTCTTTTGATGACAAAATGATCATAGGGCGTCCCATTGCTGGAATCCACAGTGATCAGCTGTAATCTGTAGGGGGCAATTATCAGTAAGTGTTCATTTTCCCTGCAGCGCCACCATAGGGGACATGAAGTATTAAAAGGTACCCCTTGAAAGTAGTAAGGTGCCTGCGGAATGCTGGGTCCTCCAGATTAAGACATTTTTTGGGTAGTCGCTCTCTCACGAGTCGCACCATTCACTGTTCTTCCAGCTATGGTTGCACTTTTGAGCCTAACCTGTGCGCTGTCTCTTTCTTCCAGTTTGTTGGCCTCCCCAATCTGCGCCTGCTGCCAGCTAATCCATAGGGAACGTGTGCTTGACCTCGGTGATTGCAAGGGCCATGCACCACCAAGCTTCCCAGCCTATGGCCTCCTACTTAGGTCTGTGTAAAGAACCTCTAGCTCGCTGCCAGTTTGTTGGTGAGCTTCACAGAGTTGTTTGGTGATTTCCTGTGTGTATTCTTGGTATCTGACCTTGGCTTGTTTCTGACCACTCCATTTGTCTGCTTTCTGCCCTGACCTTCTGCCTATGACCAGAGTAGGCCTTCTGTCCCCCAGTACTGTCCCCCAGTACTGCACCTGTATGTCAGTTGTCACCACAAGAACCCATTCCAAAAACTAGGTCCAGGCAGTGACATTTCAGCACTGAGAAAATCTAGGTTCAGAGATGAAACTAATAGCATGAAAGAAGGACATCTTTTTGGAAGTGCTGACTGCTTTTTTCCTCATGATGTATTTGGATCATGGTTTGGGTCGTTTCAGACGTGTGCCAGAAGTTCCATAGCCTACATTTCTATATGGGGTTGCATTAGTGTCTATGACATGAGCAGCGTACAAATCTGAAAGGTGATATCAGTGCTGAACAGTATACAAAGGTTTTCGAACAATACATACTTCCATCCAGACAACATCTCTGTTAGGGCAGGCCTTGCATATTTCAGCAAGACAATGCTATATACTGTATCCATCACAAGAGCTTCTCAGAAGAAGAGTCCAGGTGCTGAACTGACCGCTAAGGATATGTTCACATGGCGTATTTTGGCGCATATTTCAGGTATTTTGAGCTGAAATATGTGCCAAAATAAGCTGAAAACAATGTCCAATGTAAATCATCATCAGTGTTCAGACAACAATGATTTCTCATACTGTACGCGTGTGAAAAGAAGTGACCTGTCATACACGCCACAAAAAACAAGTGTACACGGGGCAGAAATCTGTCTCAGTACATTGTGCGGCATTTGCGTTTGGAAATTACAAGCTTGCAAGCCCTTAAATCAAAGCGCAAACTACACCATTTATGATGTGCAGAATTGTGCCATCTTACCCGGTCATATCCTTACAGCGCCACCGTTATGCCGTCATATCCTTACAGCGCCATCGTTATGCCGTCATATCCTTACAGCGCCATCGTTACGTCGTCATATCCTTACAGCGCCATCGTTACGCCATCATATCCTTACAGCGGCATCATTATGTCGTCATATCCTTACAGCGCCATTGTTACGCCATCATATCCTTACAGCGCCATTGTTACGTCATCATATCCTTAGAGCGCCATTGTTACGCCATCATATCCTTACAGCGCCATTGTTACATCATCATATCCTTAGAGCGCCATTGTTACGCCATCATATCCTTACAGCGCCATCGTTACGCCATCATATCCTTACAGCGCCATTGTTACGCCATCATATCCTTACAGCGCCATTGTTACGCCATCATATCCTTACAGCGCCATTGTTACGCCATCATATCCTTACAGCGCCATTGTTACGTCATCATATCCTTACAGCGCCATCGTTACGTCATCATATCCTTACAGCGCCATCGTTACGTCGTCATATCCTTACAGCGCCATTGTTACGCCATCATATACTTACAGCGCCATGGTTTCGTCATCATATCCTTAGAGCGCCATCGTTACGCCATCATATGCTTACAGCGCCATCGTTACGCCATCATATCCTTACAGTGCCATTGTTACGCCATCATATCCTTACAGCGCCAATCGTTACGCCATCATGTCCTTACAGCGCCATAGTTACGCCATCATATCCTTACAGCGCCATCGTTACGCCATCATATCCTTACAGCGCCATCGTTACGTTGTCATATCCTTACAGCGCCATCGTTACGTCATCATATCCTTAGAGCGCCATCGTTACGCCATCATATGCTTACAGCGCCATCGTTACGCCATCATATCCTTACAGCGCCATCGTTACGTCGTCATATCCTTACAGTGCCATCGTTACGCCATCATATCCTTACAGCGCCATCGTTACGTTGTCATATCCTTACAGCGCCATTGTTACGCCATCATATCCTTACAGCGCCATCGTTACGCCGTCATATCCTTACAGCGCCATTGTTACGCCATCATATCCTTAGAGCGCCATTGTTACGCCATCATATCCTTAGAGCGCCATTGTTACGCCATCATATCCTTACAGTGGCATCGTTACGCCGTCACATCTTTACAGTCCAGACTTTTTACCAACAGAAAACATTTGGTACATAATAAAACAAAAACCAGCATCCAAAAAAGTGGAACTATCCCATCTGACGATGTAAAGACCGGGCCCATAGTAAAAACTTCAGATCCTTTTATTAGAGCATCTTTAAAATCAAAGAAAATCTTCATACTAGAAATGTAGAACACACAAACCACTGACAACTGGGTTAGCATGGTATCAAACCTGGCACAGCAAGACCGACGCCTTTCGCTAAGATTAAGGTATACTTACGGAAACGCGTCGGTCTTGCTGTCTAGGTTTGATGCCATGCTAACCCAGTTGTCAGTGGTTTGTGTGTTCTACATTTGAAAGAAGCTGGGTGAGCTGAAAAACTACTTTGTTTCCAAATGATAAAATAAAAAGTAATGCAAAGCAGACCCAGGACTGATGAGCAGTGAGAATCCTACATCAGACAAGATTGGGCAACATCTCTCTCCAAAACTCCAGCACTTGGTCGCCTCACTCGCCAGTTTACAAAACTATTGTAAAAGAGCGAATGCTTCATAATGGTAGACGTAGCCCCATTACAAGTCTTTTGAGATTTGATGCTCCAATCAATTTCTAGATGAGTTCATTTTTGAAATGAAATGGAAAAATGTCTTTCACCCTCTGATCTATGTTTTGTTGTGAATAAAATAGGGCTATAAAAGATTTCCAAATCGCTGCATCCTTGTTTTCTTTACATTTTACACAGCGTGCCAACTTTTTTGGAATTGGGGTTTTAATTGGTAGTATGGTATTGTACCTGATGGTGTTGTAGTGTATTTGCACATTGTATTCCTATATTATATTGTACTGATGGTGTTATATATAGTGTTATATAGTATTATGGCATTGCACATGGTATTTCCATATTTTATTGTACTTGTGGTATTGTACTAGGTACTGTAAAATGGTATTGCACATGGTATTGCTGTGTTATTTTTGGTATTATACTTAATAGTGTTGTAGTTTGCTTGGTATTTTGGTATTGCACTTGGTATTCTTGTATTGTTTTGTACTTGTGGTGTTATAGTGTACTTGGTATTATGGCATTGCACATGGCATCCCTTTATTGTGCTGGTTGTGTTGTATTGTACTGGTATTATAGTTTGTAAGGCCGAAAAAAGACCAGTCGTCCATCTAGTTCAGCCTGCTGTGCTAAGGTGTTGATCCAGAGGAAGGCAAAAACCCCCAATGAGGTAGAAGCCAATTGTCCTCATTTTAGGGAAAAATTCCTTCCCGACTCCAATCTGGCAATCGGAAAAATCCCTGGATCAATGACCCCTCTCCTGAATCCTAGACACTATAACTTGTTATATTATTACATCTAGAAATGTATCCAGACCCTTTTTGAACTCTGTTAGTGAATTCACCATGACAAGTCCCTCTGGCAGAGAATTCCATAGTCTCACTGCTCTAACAGTAAAGAATCCCTTTCTATGTTTATGTAGAAACTTTCGTTCCTCAAGACATAGAGGATGCCCCCTTGTTCTAGATACAGTCCTGGGTATAAATAAATCTTGGGAGAGATCTCTATATTGACCTTTGATGTATTTATACATATTTTTATGACCCCCGAGGTCATCTTTTCTCTAAACTAAATAACCCTAATCTTGCCAATCTTTCTGGGTATTGTAGTCCACCCAGTCCTTTTATTATTTTTGTTGCCCGCCTTTGTACCTGTTCAAGCTCTACAATGTCTTTCCTGTGCACTGGTGCCCAAAACTGTACACAATATTCCATGTGTGGTCTAACCAGTGACTTGTATAATGGGAGAATAATGTTCTCATCATGTGCCTCTATGCCCCTTCTAATGCACCCCATGATCCTATTTGCCTTGGCAGCTGCTGTTTAACACTGGCTGCTACAATTAAGTTTACTGTCCACCAGGATTCACAAGTCCTTCTCCATGTCACTTTTACCCAGCCTTTTTCCATTTAACATGTAGTCATGTAATGGATTTTTCCTCCCCATGTGCATAACCTTGCATTTATCTGTGTTAAACCTCATCTGCCATTTCCCTGCCCAGGCCTCCAACTTATCCAGATCCCTTTGTAATAACATATTATCCTCTATTGTGTTGATTACTTTACAGAGATTAGTATCGTCTGCAAAGATCGATATTCTACTGTGTAATCCCTGTGTAAGATCGTTAATGAAAATGTTGAAGAGGATAGGGCCCAATACTGACCCTTGTGGTACCCCACTAGTAACAGCAATCCAGTCAGAGTATGGGTACTGCAATAATAAATAAACACAGGTATAAATAAACACAAGTATTTGTTGGAGGATTAACAAGGACTTCTCCCTCTCAATCTTAAGTCTCCAATACTTAAAAGAAACACACTTTAAGGCAAACACACTCGCAGACTCGTTCACTCGCTCAAAATACTCAGCTTTAAACCTTTCCCACACTGCTGTTTGGCTGTGCTGCAACCTCTCTTTCAGGAGCAAAAGGCTAGTATTGTACTTAATGGGTGTTGTAGTGTACTTGGTATTATGGAATGTACCTAGTTTTGGACTGGTGGTGTTGTATTGTGCTTGGTATTATGGCATCACACATTGTATTCCTGTATTGTACTTGTGGTGTTGTATTGTTATTTGTATAATAGTATTGTACACTGAATATTACTGTGTTGTACTTGGTATTATTGAATTGCACATTGTATTCCTGTATTGCATTGTACATGTGTTGCATTGTATTTGGTATTGAGGTATTGTACATGTTATCGCTGTGTTGTACTTGGTACTATGGTATTGTACATATTGATAGTGTAGATTATTTGATATTATGCCATTGCACATGATATTCTTATATCATATTATACTTATGAAGTTGTATTATGGCATTGCACCTGGTATTGCTGTGTTGTCCTTGGTATTATGGTATTGTACATGGTGTTTCTGTATTGTATTGTATTTGGTATTATGGTCAGGCTCGGACTGGGCCGCCGGGGGATCCCCCGGTGGGCCCCTCCAAACTGCTGGGGGCCCCGGAGGCAGTGCCGTCGCTCCCCGGGGCCCGTCCGTGCATCCGGTCACTGAACGCCCGGGACCTGCGTCCCAAGCGCTCAGAGACCAGGCCCGGTAGCCGGGGACTAATGTCCCCGACTCCCGGGGCTGCGCGGTGTCAGCAGAGCACAGCACCACGAGCGCTGCGCTCCGCTGATCTCCCTGGCAGGCTGAAGGCGTAGGCGGCGCGGTGACGTCACTTCACCGCGCCGCCTATGCAGGGCGACAGGAGCCAGCGGCAGTGGCAGCTCGGAGCGACAGGAGCGGGATTCAGGTGAGTGGCTGTTTGTTTTTTTTTATAAGGGGGCCCTGACTACTCAAGGGGGCCCTGGCTACTAAAGGCGGCCCTGACTACCCACAAGGGGGCCCTGGCTACTCAAGGGGACCCTGGCTACTCAAGGGGGGCCCCTGGCTACTCAAGGGGGCCCTGGCTACTAAAGGCGGCCCCTGGCTATTAAAGGGGGGCCCTGACTACTCAACAACAAGAACAACTCATCAGATGAGAACGACGTCTCCGGTGAGTTCCTGATTTCAGGGGTTATTTTACTTCTATGTTGGATCACTGCTGTATTCACTGTAACGTGATGTGACCTGAGCTGGTGTCTGACCTCTATGTAGTCTCTATAAGGCGGTGTTGTAGATTATACCTGACGGGTTTTTCTGACCTCTATGTGGTCTCTTATTGGCAGTGTTGTAAGTTATTACCTGAGCTGGTGTTGGACCTCTATATGGCAGTGTTGTAGGTTATACTTGAGCTGGTGTCTGACCTCTATGTGGTCTCTATATGGCGGTGTTGTAGGTTATACCTGAGCTGGTGTCTGACCACTATGTGGTCTCTATATGGCAGTGTTGTAGGTTATACCTGAGCTGGTGTCTGACCTCTATGTGGTCTCTATATGGCAGTGTGTAGGTTATACCTGAGCTGGTGTCGGACCTCTAGTGGTTCTATATGGCAGTTTTTGTAGGTTATACCTGTAGCTGGTGTCGGACCTCTATGTGGTCTCTATATGGCAGTGTTGTAGGTTATCCCTGAGCTGGGTGACTGACCTCTATGTGGTCTCTATTTTGGCGGTGTTGTAGGTTAACTGAGCTGGTGCCCTGACCACTATGTGGTCTCTATATGGCTGTGTTGTAGGTTATACCTGAGCTGGTGTCTGACCCCCTATGTGGTTCTCTATATGGCAGTGTTGTAGGTTATACCGAGCTGGTGTCGGACCTCAATGTGTTCTCTATATGGCGGGTGTTGTAGGTTATACCGAGCTGGTGTCGGACCTCTATGTGGTCTCTATATGGCATTTGTTGTAGGTTATACCTGAGCTGGTGTCTGACCTCTATTGGTCTCTATATGGAGGTGTTGTAGGTTATACCTGAGCTGGTGGACTGACCTCTATGTGGTCTCTATATGGCGGTGTTTGTAGGTTATACCTGGAGCTGGTGTCTGACCTCTATGTGGTTCTATATGGAGGTGTTGTAGTTATACCTGGGGCTGGTGTCTGGTCTCTATGTGGTCTCTATATGGCGGTGTTGTAGGTTATGCCTGAGCTGGGTCTGACCTCTATGTGGTCTCTATATGGCGGTGTTGTAGGTTATACCTGAGCTGGTGTCTGGCACTATGTGGTCTCTATATGGTGGTTTTTGTAGGTTATAACCTGAGCTGGTGTCGGACCTCTATGTGGTCTCTATTATGGCGGTGTTGTAGGTTATCCTGAGTGGTGTCTGACCTTTTATGTGGTTCTATATGGTGGTGTTGTAGGTTATACCTGAGCTGGTGTCTGACCTCTATGTGGTCTCTATATGGCGGGTTTTGGGTAGGTTATACCTGAGTGGTGTCGGACCTCTATGTGGTCTCTATATGGTGGTGTTGTAGGTTATACCTGAGCGGTGTTGACCTCTATATGGTCTCTATATGGCGGGTGTTGTTAGGTTATACCTGAGTGGTATCGGGACCTCTATGTGGTCTCTATATGGTGGTGTTGTAGGTTATACCTGAGCTGGTGTCGGACCTCTATGTGGTCTCTAATATGGCGGTTTTGGGTAGGTTATACCTGAGTGGTGTCCTGACCTCTATGTGGTTTTCTTATGGTGGTTTTTGTAGGTTATACCTGAGCTGGTGTTGACCTCTATGGGTCTCTATATGGCGGTGTTGTAGATTATACTGAGTGGTGTCTGACCTCTATGTGGTCTCTATATGGCAGTGTTGTAGGTTATACCTGAGCTGGTGTCTGACCACTATGTGGTCTCTAT
Source organism: Phyllomedusa bahiana (assembly GCA_025379985.1). Taxonomy (NCBI): domain Eukaryota; kingdom Metazoa; phylum Chordata; class Amphibia; order Anura; family Hylidae; genus Phyllomedusa; species Phyllomedusa bahiana. The sequence continues at coordinate 1,746 of JAODAL010041765.1, read as the reverse complement.
ATGGCGGTGCTGTAGGTTATACCTTAGCTGGTGTCTGACTTCTATGTGGTCTCTATATGGCAGTGTTTTTAGGTTATACCTGAGCGGGTTTGTCTGACCTCTATGTGGTCTTATAGGGAAAGGTGCTGTAGGTTATACCTGAGCTGGTGTCTGACCTCTATGTGGTCTCTATATGGCAGTGTTGTAGGTTATAAAAAGAAAAAGAGGGTGGGAGGAAGAAAGAAATAACAGAAAAAATTGAGGATTATAGTAATATCATCATACTGACTCCCACCATACTAACTATAAATGAATTAAATGTTATAAATAAAGGTTTGAATTTTTCTCCCACAGGAAACTGCAATGTATTTAACGCCTTACTAGATTTAAATCGGTTTGTTAGAGCCTTAACGGTGAAACGTTTTTTTAGACAGGATACCAATGATTGTGAAAGTAAAGAAAATAAAGAAAATGCACAGGAAACCTCTTGTTTGGGAGAGGATAACTATAACGAATATGGGGGATTCATGTTCGATGAACAGCAGTCCCTCATATCCTTAAAAGAGCTGCAAGAAGAGGAGGGTGAAGAATGTATACGAGATGAAGTGAGATATATTGGTAGTAATCCCTATTTTTACCCACAAAAATCAAGAGTAGAGGCAATGGATATATTCCAGACCACTATGGAGAGGGATATAAAAAAGGCTATAGAACAGAATAAAAAGGAAAAAAATAAAAATTACAATTTGATATACCAGGAATATAAAGCATTGAAAGAACTAAAAGATAAAAACTTAGGGCGACATGTATGAATCCCGCCGGGTCGGGGCGCACCTTTCTGCCAGTTTCCTGGCGGAATCTGCGCCTGATTTAGCATGTAAAGTCTGCCGCGCCTCGCCAGTGTTTTAGGCGCAGTGTGGGTCCGAGGCGCAGTGCGGGGCTGCGCCTATGATTCGGCGCCGGAGGTAGTGCACTCATACATGCGGGGAAAAGTCCGCTGCGCCTGGCCAGTGTGTTAGGCGCAGTGCGGGGACCGAGACACAGTGCGGGGCTGCGCCATAGATTCGCCGCCGGAGGTAGCCCACTCATACATGCGGTGAAAAGTTCCCTGCGCCTCGCCAGTGTGTGGGGCACAGTGCGGGGACATGGGCACAGTGCGGGGACATGGGCGCCGTGCGGGACTGCGCCGAAAAACAGGTCCGATGCGAGACAGGCTGGAACAGCGAGAAATCATTCCACATGTTGGTGCGGAGTATGAATCAAAAATCGCCTTTATAAAGGCGTTCAACATTCTCAGGAAAAGAGCTCAAACCTAAAAAAGACATAACACCAACTCACTTTCCAACATCCTAATTCAAGAATTAGGATATTGGAAATTGCCGGGAAATACAGCAATTCACATTCTGAAAGCTATTCTGATTGGTCGGCATAAACCGGCCAATCAGAATAGGAGCGGGCAGTGAACCATTAAAACCTATGGGGAAGTTTAACCAATCAGAATCCACGGCCGGGATAGTTCAAAATACAGTAAAAATGCTGAAAAAGCTGACTGGCTGAGCTAGCGGGGGCTCGGCTAGCTCCAGCCAATCAGAATAGGAGCGACAAAGTCCCATTTAGTTATGGATAAGTTTAGACCAATCAGGATCCACGGCGGGGATAATTAAAATACAGTAAAAAAGACAGAAAAGAGCTGATTGGTTGAGCTAGCGGGGGCCTTGGCTATCCCAGCCAATTTAGAGCGCGGTACTTCCCTTTTCTTTTGGGGGG